>CAKAOJ020000539.1:0-52500 GCA_916701645.2 Sebastolobus alascanus
TCATAATAAAAGATTATGGGATATAATAATAATAACAATGTGAAATAATTAGTTTATGAATTATATATTGTATCATAGCTGAGATGATATTAAAGGTTTATTGTTGCACACATTATAACATGTTTTATATTATATTAAGCATTTTTTAATGATTACCAAATTATTAGTAAACTTTAAAGAAATTGTTTGTAAAACATCTATAAACATTACATAGATAGATGGACCAGAAACCAATTATTAATCATTGATAAACTATTAACTATCTATCTAAATAATGTTTATAGATGCTTTACAGAGTATTTATTAAACATTTAACAAGATATTATAATCATCAGTTGTAACTTTATAATAACCATCCAAATAGTGTTTATAGATGTTTTACAAAAAATCTCTTAAAAGTTTCCAAATAATTATGTAATCATTAAAAAATTCTGATATATAAAATATTTTAATGTGTGCAAGAATTAACTGTTAAATGATACTATTAATTAGTAAACACGTTAACACTTTATTTTACAGATCTGCAAATTTCATGGTAATTATATATTATAGGTGATAATTAGCAAGTAACCTATTTGAAATTTCTTTGGAATTATTGCCAAATTACCCCAGTATTTACCTCAAAATGTAACGAAAATGACATTATTATTTGCGGACCTCTAAAATGAAGTGTTACCGTAAATATTATAAATTAATCAATATCATTTCATTGTTTGTTAACAGTAAAATAACTATTAACTAAGTTCAATTAACTATCAGTTTACCATTTATAAATTATGGTTATTATAAAATGTTACCAAATTCTCTTCATGATCTCATATATAAACAACAAATCTTTAACATCTTTGGTAGAGTCTCTCACCTCCACAGTCTCTACGGGTTCATGTGGTTCAGTGGTGGAGCTCAGAGATTTCTTCTTCCTGGATTCAGTCACAAAACAAACAAATAAATAAAGAATTAAAACTATGAATGTAAATATTCAAAGTAAAAGATTATTGATGATTAATTATTATAGTTTTACCTCATCCACAGAGAAAAAAGAAGCAGAGGAATCGGTATCACAACCACCAGAATCAACCTGATGATCATTATTATCATTGTTGGTTTATCTAGAAATGCAGATGGACAGTTATTAGATATACAGAACTTTATCTAACTAGAAGGCTTTGATTCATAAATCAGTTTTCCAGGTGACACTGTTAATCAGCTAATTAGTGTCAGTGATTAGTCTACACCTCTGTATATTACATACTACATCCTGTTTACACCTCTGTGTACATATATTACTTATACATACTACATCCTGTTTGCACCTCTGTGTACATATATTACTTATACATACTACATCCTGTTTACATTCAGTTTTCCCATCTGTAATACTTTCGTCAACAAAATTACGAATTAACATTTACATTACTATTTTATATTTACTTATGTTCATATTTATTTTAACTGAACTATTTAATGTCTTAGATTATCATTTTGCTTTTACATTAATTTGACCTTGACCTTTGAACCTTGAACTTTTCATGGAAGAACTTACCGACTACAACAATCAGATGTAAGGTGGAGTTACGACGTCCTCTGTTGTTCTGGGCTTCACAGTAATAATTCCCACTGTGTTCAGCTCTGAAGTCAGTGATGGTGAAGATCTGTCCTGATGCTTTTGGTGAGTCTTCATTCTCCTTGTACCAGGTGTAGTTAGCTGCTGGGTTAGCATCACTGCTACAGGTCAGAGTCACTGAACTGCCCTCCACTATCTCACCAGAGAGACTCACTGACACTGAGGGAAGCTTTGGAGCATCTGGAGGAGATGTATTAAGAGATATTATTGGGTGTTTGAGTCATAAACTCTGAATAGCTGTGTGTAAAAGCATTTCAGACTTTGAAAGTGGTTTGACAAATGGATGTGAGTCGGTTTGAGTCCCAAAAACTGCATAAAACTCCTAAAATCTCCTGGAGCTGCTCAGTGAATTACAACTGTGAATGTGAAGTGAGTAGAACTGAAGAAAGTAGTTGTGATTAGTAAAATCTTCTCCTGCAAAGACCGCACAGATTTAAGCTGTTATTTTTAAATAAGATGTTTCACTCACACTTCACATCAATAGAGATGGATTTAGACGTCTTCTTCCCCAGTTCATTCTCAGCTGTACAGGAATACTGCCCAGAGTCAGAGGACTGGATGGAGCTGAAGACAAGCTGCTGTGGTTCATTATGGAGAGGTTTGAGGTTTCCATTCTCCTTGTACCAGGTGTAGTTAGCTGCTGGGTTAGCATCACTGCTACAGGTCAGAGTCACTGAACTGCCCTCCACTATCTCACCAGAGAGACTCACTGACACTGAGGGAAGCTTTGGAGCATCTGGAGGAGAAAACAAGAACGTGAATAACTTAAAGATTAGACAAGACACTGACTATTTTAATAATTATTTCTCTTTGTTTCTTTTAGATTATCTCTAGTATTTATCACAGCGGCTGCCCAGAGTGCTGATCCTGAAGCTGTCACAGGTTTTTAGACTCCTGCTGATGTAAACTCACAGCCAATAACAAGCCTTTAATCATTTGTAATTTTCAACAACTCAGTCCTGACAGTCTTCTGAGTTATTATGAGTCTTTTCCACGGTCACGTCGAGAAGATAATAGTTATGGTTAGACATTGACTTAAAATCTGCTGATTCTACACAACAGACTATAAAATGATTGGGGGTGAGGAGTGTACCTTGAGTTTCATTTTGTAAAAAAAACACTCTTATTAATATTTTCATTGGGTCGTCTCCATGATTTAGAAAAATACAACAAACTCCCTCCTAATATTTCTTTATACTCACAAGGTTTTATCATCGCTAACATAAAGACCGTCTGTCTGTCGAATCTTTCATGAATAAATTATTAATATTATAACAATTTATACTTCTTATATTCATGAATCACAAAATGTTTACATGATTTTACACAATTCATAATGTTACAATAACATGTAGACATAAAACCGCTGCGTCTCCATGGAGATTTAAAAGACTCCCGTGAGGTTACGTCTGTAATGTCAGTGCATGTTTTTGTCCTGACACAGTGGAGTAGACTTACACACTGAAGGAGAGGGGAACTTCTCATGTCCCTTCAAAGCACAAGAGATGACGTCTCCATGATCAAGCGAGCCTTTATAGGAAGATGTCTCCTCCCACGTGATTCTCCTTCCGTTCTTGAACCAGACGTAGGAAAGACGACCAGCCGGACTGCAGCTGCTCTGACACTTCAGATCTGCATAGATATAAGACGGACCAACGCTTATTCTGGTCATCTGCACCTGGAGAGCTGGGTATGAAAACAAGTAACAATATTATATCACTGGTTCTGAAAAAATAGGTAGATAGAGACACTGGCATCACATGAAACTAGAAAATCTATGGTGACATGGTGACCCAATCCATCGGTACCAACCAGGTCAGACTAGCTGGTCAGGAAGGAGGTTAAATAACGCTCCAAACTTTGGTGAGGAAAAACTGTCATGTCCATTTTCAAAGGGGTCCCTTGACCTCTGACCTCCAGATATGTGAATGTAAATGGGTTCTATGGGTACCCACGAGTCTCCCCTTTACATACATGCCCACTTTATGATAATCACATGCAGTTTGGGGCAAGTCATAGTGAAGTCAGCACACTGACACACTGACAGCTGTTGTTGCCTGTTGGGCTGCAGTTTGCCATGTTATGATCTGTGTTCATCAGTACCTGTGACAGTCAGAGTTGTACCAGGTAAACTGCTCCCCCATTCAACATTTGCTGTCTTGAATTTGAAGTGATACTGAGCTGAATCTCCCTCTCTCAGGTTAGTGATCCTCAGAGTGGAGCGTCCTCTCTCTGTCTGAAGGACCTGAACACGACCTGCATACTGGGAGTCTTTACGAAGGTCCTCAGGTCGTGACTGATTACGCCCCTCATGACCACGCTCAGGATTGAACCAGAATTTAGATGTGATATCTCCATAGCTGTCGTAAGTGCAAGAAATGTCCACTGAAGAGCCTTTGAAGGCACAGATGCGTCTCTCAGTATAAGTCACCATGTTGCAGGAGGATAAACCACGGTAACCTGAAAGATAAAACACATTATTTGAACATTTTTTAACCAGGAGTCACAATGTCTCCATATTACCAGTACATGTAGTTATAAGGCTCCACCACATGGTGTCATGTTAGTAGAAGAGTAAACTCACACTCTGGAGGAGAGGGGAAGTCCTCATGTCCTTTTACAGCACAGGAAAAGCTGTCTGCATAATTAAAGCCTGAATAAGAAGAAGATGTTTGCTCCTGAATTTCTTGTCCGTTCTTGTACCAGATGTATGAAGGATGATCAGGTAAAACACAACTGCTGTGACACCTCATATTAGAATAAGAATACGGTCTCTTCACTGTGAGACCTGGATCTGTGAAGAAGGTAAATAAACACACAACACATTTAAACTATTGTTTTCTAGATGTTGAACATTTGGAAATAATCAAAATGATATTAATGAAAATGTTACCTGCTGTGACAGACAAAGTGACTCCAGGTTCACCAGCATATGTCTGATCTTGGTTTGTTATGAACCTGAACTTGTACTCAGCTGAGTCGCTCTCTGTCAGGTTTGTGATTTTCAGAGTGCAGGTCTTTTCATTACAACTGTAAAACACACGTCCTGAATACTCAGAGACTGTCATCAGATCCACAGGTTCACCATCTTTCACTTCAGTAAACCAGAATGTTTTCTGAACTGTAGTAGAATGGTAATATCCTCTGGTTGGGTATGTGTAGCTGCAGTATATGTTCACAGTTGATCCTTTCAAGGCACAGATCTCAGTAGGACTGTAAGTCACTCCCCAGCCATTCTGACTCTGTATCACTGTAACACAGAGAACATCAGGAACCACAATCAGACACACAACAACATCAGAGAACAGACGTTCATTTGTAGTGAAGGTGCTTCAGTGTGTGAAGCTGCATTTCTCAAAACTATAATCTCATGTTATCCCACTTTAAATCAGTGTGAGACTAAATCTCATTGTACCAACTTGTTTTGGGGTCAGAGAGCGTGCGGGCATAACTCAGACTGTTTTACTGCAGTTTTATCTTAACTAGAAATGAGCTTAAGACTTATTCTAAGTCACGTTTTTCTTGTATTTTTACTTCTGTGTTGGGGACTCTCTAACGTCTGGTTTTAAAAATGGGTTTATACTGTAAATCAAGTTGTGATGTTTCTGCTTCAGGCCAAAGTGAACAGACGTATGGAGAAGTCATTTGGTTTAACATGAGCATTATTAATGCAAAGGAACAGTCAAAGATGATCACATGATCTCTGCAGTTAACGTCTTTAAGTGCACTGAGGCAGGACATCATACTGAGGATGTAGAGAAGGAACAGCACATGTATTGAACCTTTTAACACAGCGAACAAGATAACAAAGAGGAAGATTAGATATTAGAAGGGTGTGGTACATGAAAAAAAGAGTCTGCTTTGCTCGGTTGCTTTTGTGTCTGTGGTCAGGCTGCTGCAGAGTGTGAAAGGAAACTGTAGAGAAATGCAGAACACTGAGGCGTGGGATATATAGATAACAGATTACTGACAGGTTATTTTAATAATCAGACTCGTAATGGTTCTCAAAAGTCGACACAAACACGCAGTTCAGATTAATAATAATCAATATAGTGAAATTAATTTTTATTTTACTCAAACCACAAACGATGCATCATTTGACAGTGAATCTACAATTAACTGTTACACTCCTCTAACCATCATCATTAGCTTCTTCTGCAAAAAGCGTTTCTGAGCAGTTTATACAACGGAAGTGCTCAACATCCAGTCACTGAAAAATGCAATTCTCTCCAAATGTCAAAAGTTTTTGATCCCAGATCACAGCATGTCTTTTTCTCTGGTGTTCCTCAAGGTCTTGGTGTCTTAATGTGGTATTTTGGAGGGATTATTGATAATTTTTATCAATTCTCCAGTGGTAAAAAATGGTTAAATTTAGCACCAAATCTGTGAAACAAATGGTATCAACCCAAACATTGCTGCAACAACTTATGAGACATAATAGAGCATGGGGATGGACATCATATATTTCTATCATCATGTTCTAAACCATTATACACGTTTATAATTTTTATTCATTTTTATTTTATTTCTATTTTATTAATTAATATTAATGATTTTTAATTAATTGATTAATTAATTAATTCATGTTTATTTCTGATTAATGACTAGAACAACTTGACACTCACAGTGATGAGCTGCATCTTAAAGTAATCTTCAGGTTCCAGCTTTCAGATGATGTACACCACTTTTATGTGACATCTACAATGTGTGGGTCTCGGAGTTTGTTATTCTTTATTTTATTCGACAGTATGTCAAGGTCTTTGAAAAACGCTAGATACATTTGATGTATTTTACATACAGTCATTACTTCCATCCACACAAATACAGCTTTACTGTATTAAATGGTGCACAATTCTTCAGTTTATAGAGTTTATAATGTTAAGGTACAAGTATACAGAGATGCTGCTGGTGAAAAAAACATCATCCAGTAAAAACTTCTATTTAAAGAAAGAGAAGTGGATGTCTGGTGTTGAAGGGATCACATCACATTGTACAACATCAGCTCTTTTTCTTTACTAAAAAAGCACCTTCCTGTATAAATGTAGATGTACAGTACCTTGTACAGAGAGAAGGAAGACCACAAATCCACTCGCTGCTGCTGTTAAACACATAGCTGTTCCTCACGTCTCGGTTAAACCAGCAGGTCGATGAGACATGATCAGAAATCAGAAAGACATGAGATGACATGAGAAATACTCAGTAAATTACCGTAAACATTTCTAAATTAAAATAGAGGATGTGGTCATTGAAGACAGCTTCTGTGTTCTGTAGTTGTTACAAAAACTGGCCTGGCTTCCTTCCTCTTTACATTATAAATATATATTAACTCATGGATACCAGTTTTGCAAATGCTGCATCAACCCCAAGAAGGTTTAAAGGGGAACAACACCTAAATTAAGAATTCCAATATGTTATTTCCATGGCCTCGAAAGTTCAATCAATATTTGTGAACAATGAACGGGAGACTGATTTTGTGGACCAACGAATGAGCTTAATTGTATTGTAGCGTTCTCAGTACTGAACCAGAAAATGTACCCATATACTCAGAAAATTACTGTTACTGTAGCGTACTGGACGTTAGACAGTACTTTTCTAGAGTATTGGACGTTAGACAGTACTTTTCTAGACTATTGGACGTTAGACAGTATTTTTCTAGAGTATTGAACGTCAGACAGTAATTTTCCAGAGTATTGGCTGTTAGACAGTATTTTTCCAGAGTATTGGACGTTAGACAGTATTTTTCCAGAGTATTGGACGTCAGACACTATTTTTCCAGAGTATTGGACGTCAGACAGTATTTTTCCAGAGTATTGGACGTTAGTCAGTATTTTTCTAAAGTATTGAACGTTAGTCAGTATTTTTCTAAAGTATTGGACATTAGTCAGTGTTTTTCTAGACTATTGGACGTTAGACAGTATTTTTCTAGAGTATTGGACGTCAGACAGTACTTTTCCAGAGTATTGGACGTCAGACAGTATTTTTCCAGAGTATTGGACGTTAGTCAGTATTTTTCTAAAGTATTGGACATTAGTCAGTGTTTTTCTAGAGTACTGGATGTTAGACAGTATTTTTCCAGAGTATTTGACGTTAGTCAGTATTTTTCTAAAGTATTGAACGTTAGTCAGTATTTTTCTAAAGTATTGGACATTAGACAGCATTTTTCTAGACTATTGGACGTCAGACAGTATTTTTCCCGGGTGTTGGAATAAATAAAAGAAGGTAGGGTCATTATGTCACTGAACTCACATTATTATTATTATTATTATTACAGTATTATTCTACATGTATATGATTGTATTAGAGCATCTTGGTTTCCAATAACTAACCAACCATCAGACTGATAATAAACTTAAATCTGCACACATTCACATTTGTTTTGTAGCTCTGCAGTTTGCAGTTTTTAGTTACTCTGTTTCTCTGCATTGTAGTTGCACCACTGCTACATTTTCTCCTCTCTACTCTGTCTTCCATTTTTTTTCCAATAAAAGAGAGAGAGAGAACATGATAAAGGAAATTGTGTGATATTTGGAAAATAAACATTGAACAGAAATACTGTGATTTTTTCATGTGGTGCTGTTGAATGTTATTGCTGTAAAGCTAGATGTTGCACACAGATGTTGTTGTTTGCCTCTTGAGCAAAGCTACTGAATTCAAACCGACCAATCACAGCGAGGGACATGTAAAATCGAACCCCAACGCGTCACGCCCATGTTCGACAAACGACCAATGGTTGACGAGGTGGGCGGGGCCTGAGGGACAACAGCGGAGGATTCAAACTGAAACATGGCTGCGGGGAAAGATGTCGATGAAAACACACAAAGAAGAAGGTAAGAACGAGTTAAGACCGACATTAATACTCTTTAATGGTGTTTATATCGACGCAGAGTTAAAGCTGGACTTGTTGAACACACGTTACGTTAGAGAGACTGGTTGACGAGGTGCTGTCACTCTCTAACGTTAGCACTGTTAGCTGAGTGTTAGCTTAGCTTAGCTAAATAAAGCTAGGTTAATGTCAGCTAATGCTAGGTTAATGGTGCAGTACTGTGAAATTAACCCAAGTCTGCACCCATGTTTCTTCACACACATTACTTTATAACTTAAATCCTGCCTTTGTTTTGTTTTGTTTTGTTCAAACTTTGCTGAAATTTTTTAGAGGTGTAGTTTCAACTTTGTTGTCATTTGTGAGGTTGTAGATATGAATGGTGTTGTCAGAATTGGCAGGGAATGCAATGAGCACCTGCCAAATAAAGGGTTAAAGGGTACCAATAGGTTTTCCTTATATTAAAGTGGCAGTAGGCAACAATTTTTTGGCATAATTTGGCAAAAAATTCCATAATAACCTTTCAGCATATTGTAATTCAAGTGTTCTGAGAGAAAACTAGACTTCTGCTCCTCCTCATGTCTCTGTTTTCAGGCTTTAGAAAAAATCTAGCCCGTGACGGCAGATTTTGACCAATCACAGGTCATTTCAGAGAGAGAGAGCGTTCCTATTGGCTGTGCTCCGGTCATGTGACCAGAACTTGGCTTCCTTCAACAGATTTTACAATGGCGGCCGCGTCACAAACTTTCTCATTTTACAGCTAAACAGTAACTACAAGATGATTCTGAGAACATCTGAGGAGAGAAATAGTCATTACAGTAACAGAATATTGATTCATATCTGATCAGCGCTGCCTAGTTTGACCGTTTGGTCGGAGTTCAGAGTGATTGACAGCCGGCTCTCATAGACTGCAGCTGGGCAGCGGACCTTGTTTTCCTCCGGTAAGTGAAATCCTTCAGATGCCGTTAGGAGCACCGGAGGACACAGTAGGACACAGAGGAACAGGATTTAACTCAGGTTACCTGTTTCATGTACTACTGTCACGATATAGCGGCCGTTTACTAAAAATAACTTTTTAAAATCATATTTGCGCCGATCTCGCATACTGCAGCTTTAAGTTCTGTTTACTGGTTATGAGGAGTAATGCAGCCTGTGAAAACAGTTGTATAATGTCTTCTGTGTCTTTGGAGGGAGCTTTCTAAAGTCTGAGAAATATAAGCCTTCAGGTTTATATCATCTTGGACTATTGGACATATTATATTCTGTGAACACACATTTTAATTAGTAATGGTGTTGACTTTCAGCAGACACATGTACAACGAAGATCCCGCGGTCCACTAGTTGTAGAATCATAAACAAATCTATCGAGCAGCAGTTGTGTACTTTTAAGACTAAGTAGCTTGTGGTTTTTAATCATCACTTATAAGATGTATGGTGTCCTCTCCAATATTAGGAGAAAACTGTGTTTAAAACCTCCCTGTGTGTCCCTCTCAGAGGTACAGTGTGCAGTATGGTGATCAATCATGAGGAATCACCGGGGGGATCTCGTGCTGGCCGGCCACCAGTCATCTTCAACCCAGACTTTTTTGTGGAGAAACTCCGCCACGAGAGCCCGGATGTTTTCCTGGAGCTGGTGCTGAGTAACATCACTCGCCTTATTGATCTTCCTGGGACAGAGTTCGCACAGCTCCTCGGCGAGGAAGGCCCTAAGACCCCAACCGGTGGAAATGGAGGCTTCTTTCGCTCTTTCAACTTCCTCAAACGCAAAGGTCAGAGGTCAACTAGGTGACATCTAGAAATCACCACTATCAACAGCCACACAATGGCTTTCACTGTTTTTCTGTACAATTTGATATTTACAGCATTTGAAAGACGGGACTCCACCGTGTCATGTCCGTTATTCATGATCTAGGACATCATCTGATCTAAGCCTGCACGATATGAGGAAAATCAGCGATGTGTGATATCATTGTTCAATATTGCGGTGACGATATGACTTAAATAGACAAATATTGAAGTGTGCATATTAGCTATATTTATCAGTCTGGTTTTTTTTAAATTCAGAACCGGATTAGAATTGAATATTTTAAATATAAATAGGCTTAATGTTGTGTCTAGAGCAGCAACAGTAATGTTTACAACAGCAAAGTCACTATATGAACTCTATAATATCTCACTGGAAACAGCGTGATAATGAATACTAACGTTATGGCCCGTTTAGTACCGGGTGTTGGTAACGATCCCTAAATAATATTAATTTTCTTAATCATCGCGTTTCAGACAGTCTTTTGTGATGTTTTTATCGCGCATGTTCATATCGCGATGACAACGATAATACGATTTATCGGTCAGCAGCACTAATCTGATCTAACACATCAGATCAGGAAAAGAATATGGAAAAGGGCTTGAAAGCTCACACAAAGAAGTGCAGATTATTTTACGTGTTCATCTCATGTTTTCATACATCTCATAAATAAACTCAATGGCACTTCTTACACATAATAGTCAGCTATTCACTGGGACGATAGGATTGCTGCCATATTGTCTATGTTTTTGAGGGGTGGAAGTAACAGAAATTAATTGATAAAAATGGAGGTGATGAAAATGCACGTGAACTGAAGAATTAAGCTGTAAAAATGGATGCGAAATGAAAAATGGAGTGATAAATGATCAAGTGATTTGATTACATTTGTAAAACAGTAGTGATATGATGAAAACAGAGCCACGTTTCATAATTTTCCCCGTCTAATATTCATCATTCACAACACAATATTGCCATTTATCATTTAAGTAAAGTGGCCTCAAGAGTGGGAGTAACAAAAATTTGATAAACTTGATTGACATTTTGTTTGATACAGGGTTGATCTGATAATCGACTGTCGACCATTCATCATTCACAACACCCAACTAATGTTTATCGTTTACAGCACGCCATTTTTGTTACTTCCGCCCTTTCAAAAAACAAAAAAGAACACGCCCACTCTGCGAACCGCACTCTTGACTTTGTGCAAACATTCGCCTGCAATGTAGTCAGTGAGCGTGTTCTTTTTTTAAATTTTTTTTATCAAATCAGTTGACAATTTATCGCTCTATTTTTTCAGTTCACATACATTTTCACCACTTCCCTTTTCTTCAATTATCTTTTGTGACTCCCACTCTTGAGGCCACTTTCCTTAAATGATAAATGGCACATTTGTGTTGTGAATGATGAATATTAGACAGTGAAAATGATGGAACATGGCTCTGTTTTCATCATATCACTACTGTTTTAGTCAGATCAGCTTTAAATGAATCAAATCAGTTGATAATTTATCACTCCATTTTTCATTTCGCATCAATTTTCATCACCTCCATTTTTATCAATTCATTTTTGTTACTTCCACCCCTCATAAACACAGACAATATGGCAGAAATCCGATTGCTCCAGTGAATAGTTGACTATGTGTAAGAAGTGCCAGTGAGTTTAATTATGAGATGAATATGTAAAATAATTTTCACTTCTTCGTATGAGCTTTCAAGCCCTTTTCCATATTCGTTTCCTCAAATTCCTACTTACTTCACCGTCCATATTCTCTAAAGAACCGATCAGATCACGTCTGAAAGCTCAGTGCTCTCCCTTCAGTTTCCACACACTCACATTTTTAACAGTGGAAAAGCTGACACTAAACACACACCAAGAGATGAGGCTACCTGCTGTTTTTGAAGCCTGTTTGATCTCATGTACCGATACGTTCCTTAATGCGATGTGTCGGATGTCATCAGACTTCTTCTTTAGTGTTAATGTCAGCTTTAACCCCGTGTTTCCCTGCTCGCGTCTGATGAGACTGTTGTATTGTAATGTAGCAGAAATGGAAGAGCTCTTTCAGTAACTTTAACTCTCATCTCTCGTTATACTTTCACAGATAAAGGTGTTGTGTTTGGAACCCCGCTGACGGAGAGCTGCATTGCCCAGATCTACCAGCTCATTGAGTACCTCAGCAAAAGTGAGTCATCCAAATAAATAAAAAAAAAAAAAAGAATTTTTTTTTTTTTACATCCTCACCGCTGTGACTTTCAGAATCAAACAGCAGTAATTGATTGCTGGTGTTTAAAAAAAGAAGAAAATGTTCTGAAAAATGATTTGATTTTAATACATTACACACCAATGATTGCTTTTAAAGGTTATACTGATAGCATTTTTATGTAGACAAATACATTTTTTGAAATAATACATATAGAGCTTTTAGAAAGGTGCCGAATAAAAGTGTGGATTTTTTTCAAAAAAAATAATATGATTGTGAATTAATCATTTGAAAAAATTTTGACGGGTCCAAAATGAATGTTTTGTTTATATCTGTGGAAGATATCTGACGTTTGGTTCCCACTTCTAACAAGGCTTGTGAGCCAATAGTATAACGACGTTCATGGTCAGTTATCAAGTTGCCAGTTAATGTGGATAAATGGCTGAGTTTGACACCGGTGTCTCCATCAGGCTGTCCAAAGTTATCAATTGTACCTTTAAACAATGAACAACCCCTTTTGTCTGAAACTTGTCTTTGTCTTGAAACAACACACGCCATAAACGACAGCAAACAAACACTGGAGAACTCTTTCATAGGGAGAGAGAAATCCCCTCGAGACAGGGACAAGGCCAAAGAGATTACAGAGAGGGTTTGTTATTTTATACTTTATTATTTTGTAAAAGATAAAAAAACATTAAGGAACATGAAACTTGGATGCAGGCATTTTTTTCCTTACTGCAATGCAGAGATATACAGTTTGCACTGTGCAGCTGTATTATCTTCTAGGAAAATAGAGGTATTGGATCAGGACTCGGTATCTGCAGATACACAAAATTAAATGACTCCGATCGGGGCAAAAAAACTTGATCCCTGTTTGGAATTATCAGATGTTTAAAGTTTTTCCTTGCTGATCCCCACCTGCTCTTACGCTCTCAGATCTGCACGTGGAGGGTCTGTTCCGGGTGCCGGGGAACAGCGTTCGGCAGCAGACCCTGAAGGAGCTCCTCAACAGCGGGGCCGATGTCGACCTGGAGTCTGGAGACTTTCATCCCAATGACGTGGCTACGATGCTCAAGACTTTCCTGGGAGAGCTGCCCGAGCCCCTGCTCACACACAGACACTTCCACGCACACCTCAAGATAGCTGGTAGGAATACACACACTCACACTCACACATTTTGTAATCTGTCTATGTTCTCGTTTTAGGAAACGATGCAAAAAAAACCTTGACTATTCTCATGTCATGTTTTAGTCAAACTTTTAGAGTTTCATCAATGTTTGCTCCACATTTTATTATGAGATGTTGCATATTTTAAAAAGCAGGACTGAAATTCATCCGTCAAGATTAGAGATGTTCTGACGCCATTTTTTCGATACCAATTCCGGTAGCTGGACTTGTGGTATCGGCCGATATCGAATACCGATCCGATACCAGCGTGATAAAAAAAAAGTTATAACTATTATTATTTACTGGGGCGGTTTGCAGCTGAGTGTTTTCTGCTGGAAAACGGTGGATTGCTCCATGCGCTGTACCGGACCGCTGTGGTTCAGAGGGAGCTGAGCCGGAAGGCAATTCTCTCGATTTACCGGTCCATCTACGTTCCAGCTCTCACCTCTGGTCATGAGCTTTGGGTAGTGACTTAAAGAATGAGATCGCGGCCGATACAAGCGGCCGAAATGAGTTTCCACCGTAGGGTGGCTGGACAATGGATGACAAACTACCTGCAATCAGTTCTTCTTCGCTGCTCTAAAACAGTATTTGTCAGAGGCAGCCATGATACCTCCAGGGCGAAAGCACAGTGAAGGCTACTGTTTTGGAGCGGCGAAGAAGAAGAATTGATTTCTGGTTAAACAAGTTGATTTTTTTTTTCTGGGTTAATGAATTATGGTATGAGATCGGAGCATAGACTGGCGTACTCGCCGATATCCGATCCTGAAATTTGGGCTGTATTGGACGCGTTTCCGATACGGCTATCGGTACTAGAACAACTCTAGTCAAGATGTCCAAAATGCAGATGATTCCAACCTTAAAATCTGTTTTTTTTTTAATACAAATACAAAAGTAAGTTTTTAATGTTTGTCATGAACAATTGCTTAACCGGAGGAAAAAGGCAACACATTTTTTTGTAGTGGTTTTTAGTAAATCTATTCGTGACTTCACTTCCTCCACCCTTGTCCCTGCTCCAGATATGACTCTGTTTGACGAACACGGCAATAAGACTGCGATACCAAACAAGGAGCGTCAAATCGAGGCCCTGCAGCTTCTCTTCCTGCTGCTACCTCAGGCCAACCGCTCACTGCTCAAACTGCTGCTGGACCTGCTGTACCACACTGCCAGGCAGCAGGACAAGAACAAGATGTCCGCCTTCAACCTGGCCCTCATGTTTGCCCCGCATGTCCTCTGGCCCAGACATGTAAGATTTGTGGTTTATAATTAGGGTTCAAGGACCAGGGGTGTTTTACATCTGACTACAAACATAGGTCAAGACTATTTTGCTCAATTTGGGAACACAATGGTTAACCACAATTATTCATCCACCTTAAAGAAAACTGCCTGAAAATTGCCGTAAACTTGCACATTATCCTTAAAGCCACTATGTGTAGAATTGAGAATTGAGTTAAATGTTGTCGCCCCCAGTGGTAACATCAGAAAAGACACTGTACAAATACTATACTGCAATACAAATGCTTTATAAAGCACAGGAAAAGAAATGCAGATACAACATATCGTAATATGATTGTCCAAACTTAATCGCGATTAATGGCACATTTTTTATCTGTTCAAAATGTACCTTAAAGGGAGATTTTTCAGATATTTAATACTCTATCAACATGGTATATAAATAAATGTATGTATATATTTATTATTTGAAATCACTTAACAACACAAAACAATGACAGATATTGTCCAGAAACCCAGAAAAATGTAAAAGAAAAATAAAATAAAAAAATCTGAAAAATGTATAAAGAAAAAAAGTCTGAAAAATGTCCAAAATAAAAAAATTAAAAAAAAAATAAAAAAATCTGGTGTCCAAAAAATGTAAATAAAAAAAAAAAATTCGAAAAATTTCCCAAAAAAAGTCTGACAAATGCCAAAAAATATCCCCAAAAAAGTCTGAAAAATGTCCGAAAAATGTAAAAAAGAAAAAAAAGAATAATGTCGAAAAAAAATAAAAGAATGTAGAAAAAAAAAGTCTGAAAAAATTGAATAATGTCAAAAAAAAAAAAATTGAAAAATGTCCAAAAAATGTAAAATAAAAATAAAAAAAAAAAATCTGAAAAATTTCCTGAAATGTATAAAGAAAAAAAGTCTGAAAAATGTCAAAAAAAAAAAAAAAAAAATCTGGTGTCCAAAAAATGTAAATAAAAAGAAAAAAATTCGAAAAATGTCCCAAAAAAGTCTGACAAATGCCAAAAAATATCCCCAAAAAAGTCTGAAAAATGTACGAAAAATGTAAAAAAAAAAAAAGAATAATGTCGAAAAAAAATCAAAAAATGTAGAAAAACAAAGTCTGAAAAAATTGAATAATGTCAAAAAAAAAAATTGAAAAATGTCCGAAAAATGTAAAATAAAAATAAAAAAAAAAATCTGAAAAATTTCCTAAAAATGTATAAAGAAAAAAAGTATGAAAAATGTCCAAAAAATAAAAAAATCTGGTGTCCAAAAAATGTAAATAAAAAAAAAAAAATCGAAAAATGTCCCAAAAAAAGTCTGACAAATGCCAAAGAAATATCCCCCCAAAAAATGAAAAATGTTCGAAAATGTAAAATAAAAATAAAATAAAAAAATCTGAAAAATTTCCTGAAAATGTATAAAGAAAAAATGTCCGAAAAATGTAAAAAAAAAATCAAAAAAAGAATAATGTCGAAAAAGAAACAGAAAAATGTAGAAGAAAAAAAAAGTCTGAAAAAATTGAATAATGTAAAAAAAAAAAAATTGAAAAATGTCCAAAAAACGTAAAATAAAAATAAAAAAAAAAAAATCTGAAAAATTTCCTTAAGATGTATAAAGAAAAAAAGTCTGAAAAATGTCCAAAAAATAAAAAAATCTGGTGTCCAAAAAATGTAAATAAAAAAAAAAAAATTCGAAAAAAGTCTGACAAATGCCAAAAAAATATCCCCCCAAAAAATGAAAAATGTTCGAAAAATGTAAAATAAAAATAAAAAAAAAAATCTGAAAAATTTCCTGAAAATGTATAAAGAAAAAAAGTCTGAAAAATGTCCAAAAAATAAAAAATAAAAATAAAAATCTTAAGTGTCCAAAAACTGTAAATAAAAAAAAAAAAATCGAAAAATGTTCCAAAAAAAGTCTGAAAATGTCCGAAAAATGTAAAAAAAAAAAAAAAAAAACCCGTTCGAATAATGTTGAATTTTTTTTTCCAAAATGTCAGAAAATGTCCCCAAAAAAAAAAAAAGTCCCCAAAAAAGTCTTAAAAAATGTAAAAAAAAAAAAAAAAGTCAAGAAAAATATTGTCCAGAAACCCTCACAGGTACTGCATTTAGCATAAAACAATATGCTCAGATCATAACATGGCAAACTGCAGCCCAACAGGCAACAACAGCTGTCAGTGTGTCAGTGTGCTGACTTGACTATGACTTGCCCCAAACTGCATGTGATTATCATAAAGTGGGCATGTCTGTAAAGGGGAGACTCGTGGGTACCCATAGAACCCATTTACATCCACTGATCTGGAGGTCAGAGGTCAAGGGACCCGTTTCAAAATGGACATGGCTGTTTTTCCTAGCCAAAATTTAGTGTAAGTTTGGAGCGTTATTTAACCCCCTTACCCACGATCTAGTATGACGTGGTTGGTACCGATGGAGTCGTTGCGTTAAAACGAATTTGCATTAATAAGCTATGCAGCTTTAAGTGTTTTTCTGACCTCTGTTCTCTCCTGATCCAGATGACGGCCGGCGACCTGAAAGACAATCTGAAGAAACTCAACAACAGCATGGCCTTCCTCATCAAACACTCACAGAAACTCTTCAGGGTGATTATTGACCACACGTACAACCGAACAATCAAACAAGCTAAAAATGAACCTAATGAACCTAGTCCACACGTACACGGGTATTTTTGTAAACTGTGTTTTTTCCTCCTTTGTTCTCAAAAAAAATCTTCAGCAAGGTTATAGAGTAGTGCACAAATGAGTCCTAAAACCTGGAAATGAGTTAGCGCTGTAGCACTTCCTGTTCCCTCGTCTGGAAGTCAATGGGTTGAAATAAGGTCAGTGGTTAACACAAGCTGAAGAGATTTTAATGTTTTGTTCTACGATATAAAATACGTCAGTAAATATTCCACTGGTGAATTTTGAAGCTTTCATGTTTCTTTAAAAAAGGTGGTTGCTAACAAGTGGCTAAATGAGACTACAAAACGCCACCACGCCAACTCGTCCGCCTTTACAGCCTCAGCCTAACTTCCTGGTTGAAAGCTACGTTTACAAAAATACCTGCGTACATGTGGACAAGGCTGCAGACGAAATCCGCAAACACTCTGAGAATCATGCACAGAAAGGTTTAGGTTCAGGTTTAATGGATAACCTGTGGATGAGTGACTTGTGTCTGCTGCGTGTTGTTCAGGCTCCGGTCTACCTGCGGGAATATGCCCGAGTGCACTTCACTGGGACCAAGGCTCTGCAGACCAAGGTTAGTGGAGGGAGTTCACACAAACACACTTGTCTTCACTTCACCTCCTTCATTTTTTAATTCCCTTCCTTTCCTCTACACTTCCAATCAAATGCAGCAGAAAAGACGTTCTAATTGTCAAGTGTAATGAAATGAGATGTAGAAACCACAGTTTTTTAAAAAGGAGAGAGAAATGTTTAGCATCAGTGGTGTTCAGTAGAGTTGGGACTGTGTAAAAATGTTCAAACCGGTTTGATATTAAACCACAACACTGGACCTGACCTCTTAAGTGAGCCTGGGCTGTTCTTGTCTCTAACATCGGGGCTAACCCGGGCTTAAAATGCACTGATCCAGGAACAGGAAGCAGTGACGTTAACGTATTTAACAGTTTTTCACCAAAATCTTTGAGAAAAGAATAAAAAAAATGGTAACGTTAACTAACGTTACTCCTCGTAGATCATAAACCGTTTAATATAATAATGACTGATTGAAATCGGTTGAGAAATGTAGATGTTATAGTGCTTTTTATCCATAGAAACGGCAGCTCCCCCGTTCACTTGTATAGGGTTACAGGCCAGTCTTGCCTGGTCCAATATGGCGCCCACGTTGACGTACAATCCAGGAGTCAATGTGGCGTGCACATGACACATGCACAGTGTAACTGAAGCTGCGGCCGTGCGTTGTGATTGGCTCAATTACGGCGGTTGTACCCCAAAGATATGAAGGCCTTGACTGGCAGGCGGAAACCCGTTTAGTCTCATCACCCAAAAAAAAACACATGAACTTTCTAGTAAATAAACACAACGTGCACTGTGCGCCTCTTCCCCCTCTACTGAAATTTGATTTCCTTCGTGTTGCTGGCTTCGCCTGTCAGACACTAGTGGCTCTGTTAGTCCGTAATATATTCACAATATGGTTATCAAAGCCAAATGTAGTCTATCTTTTTCATCATGAACTGTTGCCCGTTCACACGTGTGAACTAGATAGATAGATAGATAGATAGATAGATAGATAGATAGATAGATAGATAGATAGTAACTTTATTGATCCCGAGGGAAATTCAAGTTTCCAGCATCACAGTTCCATAGTGCAAACATATTAGTAAAAACGTCACAGGTAAGTAGTACACATGTTAGTAAAAAACGTCACAAGGTGAGTAGTACACATATTAGTAAAACGACACAAGTAGTAACAAGACACATGTAAGTAATACAGAGTATAAAACAAAATATGCAATGTGCAGAAGAACTGTTAAAAATGAATATAGTGCAGGGTAAACAACTGAGATACAGGACTATTTAAAGGAAAAGTGAATGTAGTGCAGAAAGTGATATAGTGAACTAGTCTCCATTTAAAGCACACGTCCAGCCTGACTTGCCGTCTCCTCACTCAGGATGATCTGGAGCTGCTGGCGGCGAGCAGCTCTCCTGCTCAGCGGACGGTGTTGTCCCTGAAGAGGACGGCGGTTCTGGTCCCCGGCTCCCAGGAGCAGTGCCAATCCCCGGCTCAACAATACACAGAAGAGGCTCTGAAGGAGCTCTTCAGACACGTCAACCACAGCATGCCGGACTCCGCCAAGAAGAAGAAACTCGTCCGACAGGTTCGCCTTTTTTTACCGTCCTAGCCGAGCTGAAAACATACATGTAGAAACTTCCTGAATACAAGTCACTTTGTTTTAGAGCTTGTGTGTTAAATGTCTTTAAATATAAAAGTAAGTGGTGTTCTCTTTTCTCTATGTGCAGTTAGTCAAGCAGACAACCTCAGGGACGCCAACTACTGAGAACCACCAGGTTCCCCCAGCTCCCAGCAAGAAACATCCACGTTCCCGCTCCTTTGGTGGCCTCATCAAGGTACTAAACAACCCCGGAGAGTAGGAATGCATAGTTAATCCAATATTAATCGCTTAATTGATCACTATTTTGGTATCCCACAATTAAATGAACATGATCGACTGCGATATTGACGTTTAAAATGCTCCGCTCATAGAGAACTCTATTGCATAAATCAAGCGCTTCCTAAACTAACAGCTAGAAATGAACCGTCAATCAGCAGCTGTCTGAAGCCGGCCGTTTATCAGCAGTCTTGTATATCTGATTTTTTTGCCGGTCACACACACACATGCACGTGCAGCCGCCACATGATGGTTTTACGTAAGCACACAGCGTCGGTCCCCTGTTCCGACAACACACACTCTCCCGGCACCGCCGTCTCTAATATACGGGCTTACCGGGGCCCAAGCCCGACCATGTAAAGGGGCCCACGAGGCTCCGGGGGAAAACAATACAAATATAATTCACAGGGAGAAGCAGAAGTGGGCGCACAACGTGATGCTCCACGAGCAAAGACACAATGGCGGTGGCGTTTTTACTCCGATACAACTTAGATTGAATATCCTACTGAGAGGTCCAGCTGGAGTTGAAGGTCCGATGACATCATTCTGCATAATAAGTCACCATGTGCTTCTGTTTACAGCTGTGTGCATCTGTGCTCAGCCGGTCAAATTCACGGCCGTGACTGAACACGTCGTGGAAAGCAAAAAAAAAAAAAAATCTAACATGCTAGACTTTCTGTCGGGTCGTCGTGAGGCATCGGTTGTCGTGTACTCTGACACACTACACCAGATAAAACCATCGATTGTTGCACACGACACTCATTTATCGTGTCGGGCTGTAATCGGGCTGATATCGTGGAGTCTGAACCGGACATGAGTCCAAAATAAGCCGTGGAGGATCAACCTTAAAACATTTGGAACAACTAACTTAATCAGACACTTATTATATTGTAATTCATTCCCATGATGCTGCTCAGAGTCATCACGGTGACAGAACGGAGCTAAAGAGCTCCGTTAACATAAAATAGATTCAGAAAGTGACAGCATTTTTATTTATATTGCAAATGTTGTTGGAATTCTACTATAGTCCATTCTTACCGTGATGCCGCTGCCACCATGTGGTTTCCTGACGTGCCCTCGCAATATGCGCGTATATGAGTATAAGTTGCAGTATTTTTTCCATCACGTTATAAAGCCTCCAGATTAATATCAATGTTTTAAAAATGACCCTTGTTCCCCTTTAAATACATTATCTTTGTGCCGTAACTCGTGGATTTGTCTCAGTGCAATGCATGATGGTATATAGAGCCTATTTAGTGACCATTGTTGTACACTGTTTTTCACAATGCATTGTGGGATACTTTGAGTCCGACAGCACTACAAAATAGCAGACTCACTATATCGATGATGTTTTGGTAACAGCGGAAAGCTCGTGGCGAGCAGCGGACAGCGGAGAGGCGGGTCCGACACATCTCGCCTGATATAGTCACGAGGGCGGGAACCAAACCTGGGAAAGAGAACGTCATCCTGCGAGGGGTAAGGCTAATGCACGCTGTGTTACTGTTTCTCTCCGTGGTCACTACACACTGCTGTTGGCTCTGTATCATCTGCTTTCTTGTCTCTGACATTGTGCTGAATGATTTTTCTTCCATCTGCCACAACATTTTCAAATCATAAGTTTTATCTTCCATCAAAAATAATGTTGTTATATTGTTGTGTGTGCAGGTGAACAGCCCGTTAAATGGTCATGTGTTGGGGAAGGCGGGGCTCATCGTAAAAAACCCAGACTTTACTTTTAAGAAGGACAAAGCTCTGAAGGTTTCCAAGGTATGACGCTGTTTTCAAACCCCCCCAAAATGTACTGTTCATAGATTTAAAGGCATTCAACTTAGCAGTTTATTTAATGTTGCTCCAACCAATGTGTAAGAAGAATGCTTTTTGTTTTGTAGTATGCTTCGTTGTGTAAATTCACTCTTTCTAAGTGAACCAGGACTTGAAAACAGAATCCACAGTGACTCATAAAGTACCTCCCCATCCATCCATCCCTCCACCCTTCCACTCTTTCCTCCCTCCATTCGTCTCCCAGCAGGATTCTCCCTCTGTGACCAGGATGTGTTTCTCTCCCGCTCAGGAGATCTCACTCTAAAACCCGAAACCTCCTCCTCGTCTCTCTCGGACAGGACTTGCTTGGGCAGTATTAATATACTTATTCCTCTTGTTTATCATCGTAGTACGTCTATTTTAACTGTGACTAATAAACAGCAGCTTTAGCCTTCGCCAGAACAGCCAAACCAAATCCAGGAACTCACCGCTGGACATTCATCAAGACGTGAGTGTTACAAACTGTTGAATTAAAACCTGCTGTAGCTTTGCTCTTAGATGGTCTCACGGTAAAGTTGCGTGATGAGCATGAAAATAATCCACTTTGAATCATACAAAACAGTTATGACCTCGATATGTGATATCTAAAAGTTTTTTTTTTAATTCCAGAAATACTTTCAGAAAGTCCCAAATTTCTCTCATTAATAATTTAAAAAATTCAGATAATAGAAACATGAAGCATGATTCAGCCCACGTTTAATTGAACGTTGTCCAAAAGGTTTGTGAGAATATAAGAAGGACTGGATGGATTCTGCAGCAGCTGTGTGATGAATGCAAATTCCACTTTTTAATAACATTCTTGATTTAAATCCTCCGCCATCTCTCGGTCTGTCAACTCTCTCTCGGAGCAGATGCATTCACTGTCAGTTTGTAGCGTCCGTCGTCCGACTATCTATATTGGTAACACGGCACTGATACGCCAAAATGAACTAAATGGGTTTTATTTCTGTAAACAAAAAGCAAAACAACAGTGGTGGGTTTAACACTCATCACATCGCATGGCGCTCTGTTTTGAATAAACAACATTGTCTAAACTCTGAGGCTGCTGCTTAGCTCGACCTTAATGTGATTAAGTTCAACAGTAAGCAGGATCTTTGCTTTGGTTTGGCTTCGCTGGCTCAGATCTGCTTGTGCCAGTTATCACTTGAAACTTGTTTTGATGGCGACTGTATCTACTGAGTCTATGACCACTAGCGAGCTGAGCTTACAGTCTGCTGTAGAGAGTAGAAGATGTATACATGTTGTACAGTCTGTGTGTGTGATTTTAGGTTTTTTTTTTAGACTTTTTTATTTGGGAACTGTGATGTTGTGTTTTTTGGTACGATGTGTTATAACTGTTTGGTTACTGGATGATAATTCATCTTTGTTGTGCTGCTGATGCAGAATCAGTGAGCAGGTCACTTTATTTTTCATATGGAAAAACAGGATTTAATGGATTTAATGGATAATCACCTTTACTCTCTGACCACTTACTGGGATCCCTGTTTGTGAATCTGTCAAATATGAAATTCTCAGAATGTCTCACAGGACTTAAAATATATATTTTTTTAAACATTTTATTTCTTTTATTTTTCTTCAGCAGGATGATGGAAGGGTTAAGTGGTGGGGAGGTTTGTTATGTTGATGGTTTAAATGAAAGTGGAAAGAGTGTTTTTTTGGTATGAATTTAATCTGGTTGAAATGAGCAGTAATCTGTTAGTGAAACATGAGTCTGAGTAAAGTAAGAAAGGAACTTAAAGTATGAACGGAAGCCCAGAAAGGCAAGCGAGAATTAGTTTTTTCTGGTGATCCATTTTCTAACACTGATCTAATTATTTTCTATCCTGTATTTATGACTTAAGAACAGGTGGAATCAGGTGGACACACTGATGTGTGTCACGGAAAACAGTTCAGTGTCCGTTCTACTCCTATTCTATTCCTATTGTGCAAGCTGTGCAATCTAATAATAACAAAACACAGTATAGAATTACATAATAATGATTCAAATCTAAATATATCGCACAAAGAACAAGTAAACAATCCACCTTTTTAGTAGTTTCTTTTAATCGGCAGTATGTAAAAAGTGGAAAAAACTGAATGAATTCAAACAACACAGAGTTCATTTTGTGTGTGTTTGCAGAGAGTGAAAATGTTACTTAATGCTCCTGTTAATTATTTGAGAGTGTGTATTTTTTAATGCCTCAGTTCCTTCAGCTTTACTCTTCATGGGTTGACTTTACTGACTTCTCAGATTGTTGTGTAGCGAGTACGGATGCACCAGTATCAATATTTCAGCACTGACAGCTAAATTAGTTTTCCGAAAAAGTGCAGTCCTCGATGGACTTTACAACTCCTCTACAGGAAGGGAAAAGGTCAGCTGTAGAGGTGATCTTAACGTATTCGTTTTTAAAATGATGGTGAAATCTTCAAGCTTTGCTTCCATTGATGATGTGCAGTTCAACAAATGTCTCCTGATGTTCTCTCCTCGGTGTGTTAGGAATCTGTTACTGGTGCATCCTGTTTTTTTGAAAGTGTTGTGGATGTCGTAACGATGGGTTTGTTGAAAGTGACTGACTGATAGTCAGGTGCAGATGGACACTACAAGACCTTACCTCCTTTTTGTTTTACGTTATATTATCATATTCTGAAGGTCATTTTGTTCAATGGTCTAAGTAGGATCGTTTTATCTTTATTTTTAAGTGACTGAATTCATCTCAGCAGCCTTTTGAAATTGAATAACTGAATAACTTGTGACGTCTCCTCGTCATTTTCAGTTCTCAACAGACTGCAGCTTTACAAACCTGTTTTAAGGGAGAGCTCAATTGGATTCTGTTTTATTTATTGCTCTTTCGGAAACAAAAATGTATTTTTTTTTTTTTTGTGGATGGAATTCATGAACAACATTTAAGGTTCATTTTAATTTTTGTTGTGATTTTTGTCACTCGGACGAGATCAGTTACGTTCTGTATGATGTGGAAATACTGTTTTATATATTTGAAACACAAAAAGCCCCTCAGAGCCTTGTTCATTTAAGTATGTCTGTGTTTTTTATTTTTCTTAACATGAATGTGAAACATTTAGTTACTGATCTCTACTTGCTTGCTGTACATGGTCACTGATGAGTTCTTCAGGACGTTGAGAACAAACAGATTGCAGAAATTTGTGGGTGGAATTTAAGTCCATTTAAACTTTACCTGATTGATTAGTTGCACCTTATTTCTTTGAGGAAACATCACTTTTACACAGTTTTATTGGATTAACAGGGTGATCAACAATCTTCTGTCTCGTTTGTCCAAGCTCAGCTCCTCCAGCGTCATGATGGACTCCTCTGTGTACCGTCTGGTTTAAACTGTGGTAACCTTTGTTTTTTTTTTGTATTTTAGTGGAAAATAAGTTAACCTTGTACAGTACTTTGGATTCCTTGGCGAACCACCCGCTTTGGATTAAAACGTTTTTTTATGTTTCCTACAGAAAGTCTGTTGTTTGCTGATGTTTGCTATTATTTTTCAATTTTTCCAGTGTTAACACAACACTACGTAGTCCATATGAGGAAATAATTGCCCATAAACTGTAAAAACAGAGGCTTTACATCAATGCAGTGCTTCTGTTTGCCCACCAGAGGATGCTGTTGTACAACATAGAGGTGAAAGTCTGATGAAAAATATTATAAGTTTATGTTATTAGTTTCTGGTGCCATAAAAGCCCTCAGGAGCCAATATATCAGTTTTCATCAGTTAAACTGTATCTTGGCTTTTCAAGATTGTGATCTAGTAAAGTGAGTTAAATAATCTTTTGATAAGATTCTCTTTGGTTTTCAGAAATATATTCCATCATTTATATCATGTATTTAAACTTTTATCTTGGAATAGGACAGAGATATATTCAGAGGTACAGATTATACTTTAGCATTGTTTTTCTAATATGATGAAGTTTTAATTGCCATTTACTCTGTTGCCCATCTGACAGCTTCTGTTTGTCATTATTTAATCATGATTATAATAATAGTAATATCATATTTTATTGTTACCCATTGAGAAACTCTCTTTCTCCCCCTCCAGGAAGGTCAGAGGTCAGAGGTCAGAGGTCAGGCTCAACCAGTGAGGTGTCCCAGGAGCTGGTAGGGATTCGGCAGTGCAGGCAGAGCGATCCTTGTGGTTTACAGATAGTTAAACCTCCTAAACCTACTTCTACTCATGATGTATTAAAAGAATACACATCTCTAGAGAACGTAGAACAATGACGAGATCAGTTAAGGAACGTTTTAGTACAATGAACTACACGTTTATATGCTTTGAAAGGAAATCTGATTTGACACGTTCTTTAATTAGGGCCGGGCATTAGGTTCCCCCCTGCAGCAAAACAGTTTTAATGCTTTTATTCAGGTCAAGTTTATGTCTTAATAAAACATCATGATTGAAGCAACAGCATTAAATTAATTAAATTAACAATGTAGCGTGTGTCATGGTATAATGTATTGGATGTTTAGGGAAAACCGTCAGATTTTGAAGTGGTGTTAATTTCCCACAGCATTCTCCTTTTAGTTATTTATGTTTTGTAGTCATTTTGCACCTTTTTATTTGTCTGTTTCAGGAGGCAGGGATGACAACCGGGCACCACAGTATGATGGTTTGATGACATAGTAGACTCTTAATTTATGTGCTGAGTACAACTAAAAAACAAAAAAAATAAAATGTATACACATTAATTAAGCATAAATCACCAGGTTTTAAAGGGACAGTTCAGGTGTTTTGAAGTTGGGCTGTATGAAGTACTTATCCATGA
The DNA here is from genome assembly GCA_916701645.2 of Sebastolobus alascanus. NCBI lineage: Eukaryota > Metazoa > Chordata > Actinopteri > Perciformes > Sebastidae > Sebastolobus > Sebastolobus alascanus. The sequence goes on from CAKAOJ020000539.1 coordinate 26,543, forward strand.
TTCAGTTTATTACCTACAGTAGATGGAGTTTGGAGAAACAGTATAACAGGAATACCAGCACGGGAGCAAAGCAACGTACTGCCGAGGAAGCGGGGAGCATCAGTTTAAGTGTATATATATATATATATAAGTGCTATATTTAGAATATTATCGCCGGTTTATATTGCTGTGAGACAGCTATACAGTCTGTGTTTCCGACGTGGGAACTGAAGCCGTTATGTATGCTCTTGTTTTTGGGTCCAGATGTTTCTGGTCTACCACTGCCTCAGTGGGTCAGTTAGTTTGTGTTATTGTGTGACTTTGGTGTTTTTTAAAGGGTTAGTTCGGATTCACCAAAGTCACACAATAGCACAAAGAAACTAAGAGTAGTTTACCAACAAGTCCCGTGTTCTGCAAGGTAAAATTACATTTTTTTTTCAATGGAGTCTGGTGGCGAGAGCGTAGATGGATAAAACGGCTTCAGTTCCCCGTCGGTAAGGGCTGTCTGACGGCAAGGTAAAGTGGTAGAAATATTCTAAATATAGTGTACACTTCAACTGATATTGAGTCTTTTAGGTGTCTAAAATCTGTTTTGCTGCTTCCCCCCGTCCACAGCTGTACATCACTTTGCTCCCGTCTGTTTCTCTGTCAATCTACTGTAGGTAATACACTGACTATGGATAAGTACCTCATACAACCCCACTTCAAAACATCCAAACTATCCCTTTAAAGCTTAGTGTGTTATCGATCTGTTGATTATTTTAAATGTCAGAAAATAGTCCAACATGCTCAAAAACAATTTCCCAGGTTTCGAAAGTGGCAACTTCAAATTGCTTGCTTTGTCCGACCAACAGTCCAAAACCAAAAGATATTCAGTTTACTATCATGTAGGACTGAGAGAAGCAGCAAATCCTCACAATTGAGAATCTGAAACTGGGTAATGATTGGCACTTTTTCTTTAAAAGAAATGCTATTGACAAATCAATTTGACTGATCGTTTCAGCTGTTGAAATGTTTTTCAGCTGAATGAATTAAGTATCCATGCTAGAACATTAAGCAGTATCTTGCATTATAATATTTCCCCTCATACCTGCACTCGAAACAGTTGAATGTGTGATTATTGCTTTGTATGTGTCTTAAAAAATCTCACCAGGAGGGCATTTGTCACCCATTTAATCTGGTGTCTTAATTAATCAAATTAACCAAATAATATATTTATCTCCATTGCCAATTTGTCAAAAGTCTTTTCTTGTTAGCAGGATTAGAAGTTTTTTTTCCGCCAAATGATATTAAGTGCAGGGACTTGATCTGAAGGTTTTGTGAATTGACGCGTTTGAGACAAAAGCATCTGCTCTGTCGTTCCAGAAATCAATTCAGACGCGTCTGGAGTGAAAAGCCCCCCCCACCTCCCAACCCACCCCTGCCTCAGAAAGCTATTATGGCCCCAGGAATGAGGGGGTCCACCCCCATGGAGATGTCAACATCTCGTCCCTCCCTTTGTTGCAGATTATCGCCCGAATGACTCATTCAATTCAGCTGCAGCCGGGGCTCTGCCTGTGGCCAATTTGTTTTCCATCACTCCTGAAGAGCGCCTGGTTAAATTAACCCGTCACACTGAGTCTGCAGGGAGAAGACAAAGTGAGGCCACAAGCAATAATCACTCATGTATGGTGGTAAATAAAAAGCTGGGTAAACTGTGCCCTCCGGCCGTTGGTCGGCGTACTGCAAAGAAACGCTGTTATTCAGAGAAAATCCAATTAGACTCCACATAACCTCGTGATATGTTGTACAAATCACTGATGACGTAGTGATAAATATGACAACTGCTACAAAGAAAAGAAAAACGTCAAAGAAAGAAAGAGCGCATTCATTTTTAACTTATTTAGGTTTAGGCAACAAAACTACAACTTCTTTAGGTTTATACAATAAAACTACAACTTCTTTAGGTTTAGACAAACAAAACTTCAACTTATTTAGGTTTAGGAAACAAAACTACAACTTCTTTAGGTTTAGGCAACAAAACTACAACTTCTTTAGGTTTATACAATAAAACTACAACTTCTTTAGGTTTAGGCAACAAAACTACAACTTCTTTAGGTTTAAGCAATAAAACTACAACTTCCTTAGGTTTAGAAAACAAAACTACAACTTCTTTAGGTTTAAGCAATAAAACTACAACTTTTGTAGGTTTAGGCAACAAAACCACAACTTTTTTATTTTTAGGCAACAAACCACAACTTCTTTAGGTTTAGGCAACAAAACTGCAACTTCTTTAGGTTTAGGCAACAAAACTACAACTTCTCTAGGTTTAGGCAACAAAACGACAACTTATTTAGGTTTAGGCAACAAAACTATCTTTAGATTTAGGCCAAAAAACTCACTTGGTTAAGTTTAGGGGAAAACATTGTGTTTTGGGTTAAAATAACTACACATTGTTGGTTTCAAATGGGATGCGAACTCTGGTCTCCTGGGTGCTCCTGTCATAATTATTACGGTCACTAGAGGTCACTGTTGTGTGCTTTTATGCCTTTTTTTGGTGATCTTCCATGCGAATAGATGATAAAACCTACTAGTGGGTGTAGTAGGCCCCTACTGACTCACATCTATGGGGCTTATAGTGACTGATAACGCCTATTTAATGGCCTAACAACAGTCTAATCGGCTGACGAGAGAGGCTTCAGTCTCCTCACCTCACTGCTAGATACCGCCAGATCATTGGACCTTTAACCATTAATGGATTAATTAGGGGGGAAACAGATTAATCGATAATGAAAACAATTTTTTGTTGCAGTCCTACAGTTTTTGTTTTCAGTGGCAGATTTAGCTTTCGGTGGCTTTACCCTCCACCATACTCCTGATGATTCAGATTTTTTCTTCTCCTTGGTAATATGGCAATCATGGAAGCTGAAGCCAGCGTTTCTGTGGAGATTAAAACTCAGCCAGGCTCCATTTGAATTTCAGAGCCTTGCCAGTGAAATCATAATAGACTTCTGAGTAAGCTCTGTGGCAGCTTATGGCATTCCAGTTATGCCAGTCTCACAAGAACCCCCCCACCCCACCCCCTCCCTCCACAACCAGTCCAAGCTTCTGCAGCCCGGTGTGCTGTCTTGGCACTGAGCCGTGGCTTTAAATATTATCACATTTAGCAGCAGAACTCCCTCCCTGCTTCTTTTAAAATCACATTATTTCTTTTGCATGAATTGTTTGTCCCTTTCTGTCCACACAGTTTTTGCTGGAGCTTCCCGCTCGGATGCATCAGTGTGATCACGATTTCCTCTCCTCTCTCCCTTCCTCCCTCTCTCCTCATCATGTCCATGCAGCCCCGGGCTCTTTTCTTCCCCAAGGGAGGATGTGGGCGAGAGAGATAGTCCGAAAGAGGGAGGGAGAGAGAGAGAGAGAGAGAAAAAGCCTGCCGTCACTGGAGGTGGCGGCTCCGGCTACTGCTGTCACTGAATAGATGTGAGTTCACTCCGGGTGCTGCTGTGTGTGTGTGTGTGTGCATGTATGTGTGTGACTGGGGGGGGGGGGGGTGTTGGCGTGGGAGGAGTCTCGCTGCTGTTATTTGTAAAAGCTTTTGATGGATGATTGCTCTGTGTGTGTGTGTGTGTGTGTGTGAGTGTGTGTGTGTGAGATAGAGGGAGAGAGGGAGTCCCCCCCTTTCTTTTTTTTTCTAGTGGCTCACTGTTCAGTGCACAATGACTCAATGAAAAGTGGAGGGGAGAGGCAAACACACTGTACGGCTGCACGAGAGAGAGAGAGAGAGAGCACAGGAGAGTAGAAGAAGAGAAGCCAATTTGAAGGAGCTCGAAAGCCGGGGACAAGAAGAAGAAGAAGAAGAGGATATGCTTGTCTTTTTTCCACTCTGTCTTTCTCTCTCTTGAAAAGCCACTTTGGCATCAAGTGGCAGCCGTTCAGTCGGAGCTGAACTTCACCTGGCTGTGCTGCTGTCTGTCAAGTACTCTTTGTACTTTAAGTATTTTTGTCCACTTTTAGAGGGGGTTGTGCTGCTGCTGCTGCTGCTGGTGGAGGTCAGTCATCCTGGGAGAAGGATGGTGAAGGAGGGGATAGGATCCATCGGCTGGTTTCTGCAGTGTGGTGGAGTGCCGCAGGAGAGCAGGATGCGTGCTGGGACGGCGGCCCCGGGCCGGGCTCTTCGGTCCGGGCTGCGGACGATGCTGGCGTGGTGCGTCCTGGTGCTGGTGGCAGGACGGGGGGGTGTGGAGGCGTGCCCGACTCCCTGCAGCTGCCAGGGGAACACGGTGGACTGCCACGGCCTGGGGATCCACTCCGTACCCAGAAACATCCCCAGAGGGACCGAGAGGCTGTGAGTACTCGCACACTGACCACGTGTGTGTTCATATCTTTCTATACTTCTGAGGACCAGATGATAACACATGGATAGATGAGGGGAATCCTTCTAAGTGATCATCACTTAACCCTCTGAGACCCACAACACACCCGTTTTAGACTCTTTTAGGGGGGAACAGGGGGTTTTTAGGGGGAGATAGCTGAAGATTAATTTGAGATGCAGCTGTGTGTCAAGTTGTTCTAGACATAAATCAGAAATAAACATGAATTAATTTATTATTTAAAATTAATTGTAAAAGTGTATAAGGGTTTAGAACATTATGATCTAAGTCTATGAATTCTTTAGGTTTATCTATTGATAATTGATAAAAAATGATCAATAATCCCTCCAAAATACCACATTAAGACACCAAGACCTTGAGGAACATCATAGAAAAAGCCATGCTGTGATTTGGTGACAAATTTTTTGGACATTTTTGATATTTCTGCAAGAATTGCATTTTTCTGTGATTGGATGGCGAGCACTTCTGTTGTGTAAACTGCTCAGAAACCCCCTTATTGTTCATCTAGCTAAGAAAGCCATCCATCCTCTGAATGCTCTAGATCTCTAGTTTGATCCATCCATCCTCTGAATGCTCTAGGTCTCTAGTTTGATCCATCCATCCTCTGAATGCTCTAGATCTCTAGTTTGATCCATCCATCCTCTGAATGCTCTAGGTCTCTAGTTTGATCCATCCATCCTCTGAATGCTCTAGGTCTCTAGTCTGATCCATCCATCCTCTGAATGCTCTAGGTCTCTAGTCTGATCCATCCATCCTCTGAATGCTCTAGGTCTCTAGTTTGTGGCTGTAAAGTTTCATGAGGCTGTGATTATCCTAGAGGTCACCACAGGTCATTTTATACAGTGAGGTCAATGAAATGTCTCCTATGGGGACTTACATCATCACACATGAATACAGTTGGGCTCATTGGATCCACCAGAGTCTCAGCTTTACAGTGATACACAATTTATGTAATTCAAGACTGTTTAGGGACCCCAGTATGCAGAAATATTCAGATACACCATTTTAGAATTGGAGACAATAACACATTTATACTGCATTCAAATAACTGACCTTTTTGAAAATGGCCATGACAACTTCGGAGCGTTATTTAGCCTCCTTCCCGACATGGTAGCATGACAGTTTGGTTCGGTTGGTACCGATGGATTCCTCAGGTTTTCTAGTTTCATATGATATCTGTGTCTTCTCTCTAGCCCTAAAACTGAACCTGCTAGAGCCTCTTAAAGACAGTGAAGTCAGTCGGGATCTCGGAGGGTTAAAGGAGCAATTTAAATCTGGGTTTATGATGAAGACCTGGTTTTAGGTTTAGGGTGAGAAGGTCCTCACAAGTATCATAAAACATGCATATATCTGTGTGTGAATCTTGTGTGTGAAAACCGGAGGAAGAGAAAGGAGGTTTGTGTTTGTTTGTGTACTGTAGGTGTAAATGAGTCCGTAGTGGTCGATTTAATTATCAGTGCAGCTCACCCTCCTGTGTGCAGTTATTTCATCCTGTATATTAGTGTGCACGTGCTTTATGTGCCAGTCAGTCGTGGTTTGTTGCAGTGCGTCTCCTCTTCATGCTCTCTTTACCGGTAGTCTGTTTAACTTCACACACACAAGCATGCACGTACACACACACACTTTGACTCTCCACTTGACTCCCAGGATTCAGAGTGCCGGTCTGCGGCATCGTTGCTCTCTCATGCAAATCTTCCCTCTTGCAAATGCACGTTTAATATTTCTGTAATGTTTACCCTCTTTTCATAATTGACATATCTCATGCACTGTACAAATTCCTCATCACCTATTGGAGAAAAATTCGAAGCATATCGTCTTCTTCTCTCGCCCTGCTCTTTTCTTATTCCACTCTACTTCTCTGTATCTTGTTTCAGCTACTTACAGTATAACTGCACAACATTCAGAAAAATGTAATAGAATCTAATTTTATTTGTGTGTTGTTCCTCTTAAGCTGCTTCTCTTCCTGTAAGACAAGTATAGTTTGAAAGTGAAAGTGTGCTCCTGTCTGATGTACCTCACTATACTGTCTCAGTACATCACTGACTACGTTTACATGCACAACATATTCCGTTTTTTGCCCTTATTCCGAAAAAGACAGTATTCCTACTAAGCTGTTTGCATGGCTAATGAAAATTAATATTCTACTAATTTTCCTGGTTATATGCAGCCATTCATACTCTGATTAACCGGTGGTGAACACAACCTCCGTCTTTCTTTCCTTCAACCACCTTCTTGAAAAGGTCGGCGTTGTGATATTTTCTCATATCCAAAAACCTGTTGATATCCAAGTCTCTCATAATGTTTAACAGTAGGTGAGTTTCTCCATCTTTTCTTTTGGGCAGCATCTCTGCAAACTGTCGGGTAGTTGGTTTGTGTTCAACACACAGAGCTGGACGTAAACAGACAAGAGGCCGTGTGTCGCAAACTGTCCTAAAAACCTCAATTGAGACGCATATTCTGAATGTTCTGTCTACATGTCCAAATAATGCTCCTGAAACCTGAATAATATCAGTATATCACACACGTCTTAATCAGAAAATGCTCCATTCAGGATAAAACCTAATTCAGAATATCCAAACGTAATATACTGTTAACATGACCCACATCAAATTCAGAATACTGTCATATTCAGAATAATAGCGGAATATTAATGTGCATGTAAACGTTGTCTGATGGCATCGGTTAAAAGTCTAAATATCGAGCTCGCTAACTAACTGCATTCTCAGACATTGCAAATCAAATTTTCACGTCACTCTGAGGAATGACGCTGTAATTTAAAGTCACTATTTTTAACTTTGAAAGTCATCGCTGCCCGACTGATGTAATTCTGATGAAACTTCCAAGAATCGTATAACTCGTCACAGACTCACACCGAAACTAGCATTTTATTAGTAGGGTTGCCCCCTCTTAGTCAACTTATCTGTCGTTTTGGTCTTACTCTAATTAGACTAATTTCTTTAAGACATTAACGCAATCGATCTTTCGAAGGTTGTTGTGGCTCAGTTTTAAAGCTAGAGTGAAGATACTGGTATCATATGAAACTAGAAAACCGAAGGAATCCATCGGTACCAACCATGTCATACTAGCTTGTCACGAAGGAGGTTAAATAACGCTGCAAACTTACGCTAAATTTTGGCGAGGAAAAAATGTCATGGCCATTTTCAAAGGGGTCCCTTGACCTCTGACCTCTTTTATGCTAAATGCAGTATCTGTGAGGGTTTCTGGACAATATCTGTCATTGTTTTGTGTTGGTTATTCATTTCCAATAATAAATATATACATACATTTGCATAAAAGCAAGAATATTTGCCCACTCCCATGTTGGTAAGAGTATTAAATACTTGACAAATCTCCCTTTAAGGTACATTTTGAACACATTAAAAATGTGCGATTAATCATGGACAGTCATGCGATTAATCATGACTAAATATTTTAATCGATTAACATTAGTCCACTAAGAATTTCTATGGTGGAGGACAGCCGTACATAACAGCACATGTACGTACCAGCTGTTATTTCCAACCTACCTTGTGAGCGCTTATAGCCGCCAGAGAAGCAGCATGGACAAACCAAATTTTCCAGTTAAAAAAGAAAGGTGACTGTCACACCTATCCTCTCAAAAAGCCTCATGTAATGTTGCTGCACTGCATTCTGGTCCGCTGCCGCCACTGTTGAAGTCTTAGTTGGTCTCTCCTGCTTGTTCTACAGAGATCTTCTCGTTGTGTGATCGCTGAACGTTGGTGCAAATCTCCGTCTCTAGAAATTAGCCCCTCGCTGTTTGATTCTGATGGACGGCCACTGCAGTGAAACCTCTACTGCAGCTGACTGAAACATTGAGTTTTGACATCAGGTCTGTTATATATATATATATATTTTTGACAATTATGTACAAAGAAAGGAAGATGCACCCAAATAAATCTACTGAGTTTTCTCAGTAGAAACTCTAATCTTCTATCCTTAAACACCCGTTGCAGCGCTGTGTGTGTATATAAAACAGGAAACACTTTATCTGTTTCTCTAAGTGTATGAGCTGTGTACTGTACGGGGCTCTCAGTGCACGGTGAACATGTATGTGTTTGTACATTGTGAGTGTGTGTGTTTATTTCAGGTTGTAGAGTGCCTGTGTGTGAATAATTGATGATTGTCCGGGGTGCCAGAAGAGATAGATTATCCTTCCTCCTCTCTGGTTTACTGTAGCGTGGAGGATGTTTTCCCCCTCTGAGGCTGATAGCTTTATGATCTGGAATGAGCGCTCGCGCCCTCCCGGTCAAAGAGAAATGGCCTGGAAAAAACTCTGAGCCTGCAGACCCGCTTCCTCGTCTGTCTTTTTTTTTTTATTTCTCTGAGATGGTAACCGTTTTCTTTCTGTACGACGTAACAGTAGTGGAGAAACTGAAGAAAGTACTTGAGCATTTATTGTGTCACCTGCTGACGTAAGCCATAAACGTGGTCATTAAGTAGAGCAAAAAGGTGTAATTTATGCTATGAAAGTTAAAACTCTATATCAGCAATCGGCAAAAATGAGCATCTGGCACAGCAGTTTGTCACCTTATCCAGAAAACAACTGTGTTCAGGACGTATTTCGAGTCCAAAATGGAAAGACTTGCATCCCCGAATTTTATTACCTTGACAACTGTAACCGCTCAGTCGCCGTGGTTGTTGACATCCATGACCCCGGAAGTCAGTCACGGTTCCCTCCTGCTGGTTCACCTTCGCACATCACACAGGTTGTTAAAAAATCACAAGCAATGATGGTTCAGCGTGTAGCTGGACGTGTCTCTAACCACGGCAGGATTTTAAGGCACCGTGGTCAGATAAACTGACCACAGCGACCACATTGAAGGACGTATGTCGTATCGATCCTGCATTATCAAGGGATCAAACCCTTGTGAGTAGCTATTTTGATCTCGGGCTGCCCCCTCTTAATCTGGGCATACACTTTACGATTTTAGCCCGTTTCTGGCCCAAATTTGGTGCTGCACGTCGGCCCTCGGAGTAACAGAGACATTGCTTCTGGAAAGATTTTCAATGCTTTGACTAGATAGATAGATAGATAGATAGATAGTAACTTTATTGATCCCGAGGGAAATTCAAGTATCCAGCATCACAGTTCCATAGTGCAAACATATTAGTAAAAACGTCACAGGTAAGTAGTACACATGTTAGTAAAAACGTCACAAGGTGAGTAGTACACATATTAGTAAAACGACACAAGTAATAACAAGACACATGTAAGTAATACAGAGTTTAAAACAAAATACGCAATGTGCAGAAGAACTGTTAAAAATGAATATAGTGCAGGGTAAACAACTGAGATACAGGACTATTTAAAGAAGAAGTGAATGTAGTGCAGAAAGTGATATAGTGCTGGATAATAAAATATAGGAGAAACAGATATTAAGAAATGTCAGATATGGAATATAATGCAGGATAAGAACTGAGGTAGAGATGTTTTGTAGTGTGCAGAATTAAAGTTAAACCACATTTAACTCCATTATATTGGGATGACAACAGACAGTTTTCTCTTCATATTTATTGCTGTGATATGTGTGAACTGACCCTTTAAAAAGAACAAGAGCTACACCAGAGAATGACCAATGGCCGGCTATGTGCATGTAAACACAGCCAGTGTGACCTCTGAGTTGCTTCCTCCTCCCAGAGCTCTCTAGCAGTCTACCGTCCTGTAGACGCAGACAGCCTCTGCCCTGCAGTAACTCATTAAATAGCTATTTGTTAAAGGGCTCGTTGCCCAATTAGCATGTAAAGTGATCTGAGTGTGTGTGTCAGCTGGACAGCTCGCCACTGGGGGAAGAGAGAGTTAGTGGTGAGTGTGTATGTACAGTATTCCCCGGGAGACGGGCAGCAATAAGAGGGTCATTTATCAAGGTGACTGCACCAGTCAAACCAAACACCCCCTCCTCGTCGGATTGTCATGGCAACGCTGAAAAATGGATGCCCCTTTGGGCCCTGATGAGCGTGGTTATTTGAGCCGAGGAAAGTGTGAGAAAAAGAGAGAGTGAGATATCTGGAGATGTGTTCATGAGTGTATGTACTGGTAGGCCAATGTCAATTGTTGTCAATTATTTAGCTATACATAGTGTTAACCTTATAATTACGGATAATTGTTTGAGAGTTTTTAAAAAATGTTTTACACCCAGATCTTATGTTTTCACTTATCAAAAAGTTGTTTTATTTCCTACTCCAAGAAAACAAAGTTTACAGTAAACTACTGTCGGCCCTCTTGCTGTTGATAATAATGTACAATTTCCCCTCAAAATAAGTATACAAATATATGTTAGATACTACAACCTCTGCGATTTCTAAAAATTATCACCTGGACTTTTGTGTTGTTATGTCTGGTCGTGTTGCTCTGGCTCTATCTTTTCGGTGTGGAGAGGTGGTCGTGTTGCTCTGGCTCTATCTTTTCGTTGTGGAGAGGTGGTCGTGTTGCTCTGGCTCTATCTTTTCGGTGTGAAGAGGTGGTCGTGTTGCTCTGGCTCTATCTCTCTGGCATGGAGAGGAGCTCGTGTTGCTCTGGCTCTATATATTCGTTGTGGAGAGGTGGTCGTGTTGCTCTGGCTCTATATATTCGTTGTGGAGAGGTGGTCGTGTTGCTCTGGCTCTATATATTCGTTGTGGAGAGGTGGTCGTGTTGCTCTGGCTCTATCTTTTCGGTGTGGAGAGGTGGTCGTGTTGCTCTGGCTCTATCTATTCGGCGTGGAGAGGTGGTCGTGTTGCTCTGGCTCTACCTGTTTGGCGTGGATTCTAGAGTAGCAGTAGTACTACTAGTAGTAGAACAAGTAGACCTGAGTACTATTGGGGCTATATGAATGATTTGAACTAGCGCACTTCTGGATGTTTTTTTTTTTTTCATATTGTGTGGAATTTAAAGGTCAACACTGTCGTTTTAATAATAATATGCATTTGGATTAAAAAGTCAAAACTCCTCCCAGCTTGGAAAAAATAAAATAAAGTGTCATAGTCTTAAGTTTTAGTTTAATGTGAACAGACCCCAATATACGACGTGACATTAAATATACATATCTGTCCATTTAGTCATCAACAAATATTACTGTACATTTGCAAGTTTGATACTACAGAACTGCATAATTTGAGAAAAAACATCATATCAATTCAGTAATTTTACTTGATTAATCATGCACACTTCAAAGTTTCCTGGTGCCGTAAACAAAATCTTTTCTGCTGGTGAGTTTGATACTGAAGCATCTCCCAGTTGTAGCTCTCATCGCCTGACCCTAAACCAATCCAACACAATAGAGAGAGATGTGTGTGTCTATATAGTGCAGAGTTCCTGGATACTCACAACTCAAACAGAAACAACTGAACCAGCGAGACTCAGAGCAACACACACTGCTAATTGAAAAAACACACTCTCAGACTGCGTCTCTGTTTATTTCTTTTTCCTGGATGTCTCATTATATAAATTGGGCATCATTCATTGAGAAAAATACTAGTCAAGCTACGTGTGTGTGTGCTCCAAAGTATTTCTGTGTGCAATTATGTGTAGCTGCCAGTGAGGCAACTAATTGAGTGTGAGGAAGTTTAGCACACACAGAGACACACAGCGAACTTATGAGGACATTGTATTGACTTTACAGAGTCAGATGATTAGACTGTTGTCGGGCTGTTAAATAGGCATTATCAGTCGCTATAAACCCCATAGATGTGGGTCAATAGGGGCCTACTACACCCACTGGTAGGTTTTTATCATCTATTCACATGGTAGATCACCAAAAGAAGGTATAAAACACAAGACTTTCACTCAAGACACCAGAGTTCTCATCCTGTGTGAAACCAACAATGTGTAGTTGTCTTTGTGTTCGTTGTTATTTTAACCCAAAACACGATGTTTTACCTTAAACTTTTTTTGTTTTTTTGTTGCCTAAACCTAAAGAAGTTGTAGTTTTGTTGCCTAAACCTAAAGAAGTTGTAGTTTTGTTGTCTAAACCTAAAGAAGTTGTAGTTTTATTGTTTAAACCTAAAGAAGTTGTAGTTTTATTGTCTAAACCTAAAGAAGTTGTAGTTTTGTTGTCTAAACCTAAAGAAGTTGTAGTTTTGTTGCCTAAACCTAAAGAAGTTGTAGTTTTGTTGCCTACACAGCTACTAAAAGGCGCTCTGTGTGATTAAGGGCCGTAGTTGGACGTACATTGATGGCGAGGAGTTTTGCCCCGTGCGATTACATCGCAGCCCGTTTAGCGGCTGCCGTCTGCAGGATTTTCCCAGTTTAAAAATTTTCGTCCCCATTAGTCACTTAGAACTACCAAACCAAACTCTACTTCAATTTTAAAGTACTGTGTGTGCAGAAGTACAACTCTGAGCTACTTAAATCTCAAAAACTGTAAATGCAGAGGTTTTTTAACGGCCAAAGCATTTAACATTTATTTGAAAAACTCATCGGTAACACGACTTCCTGAAACAGTGTCCAGGTTACTCAGAACTCACTGTGAACAGTTTTCATAGGAAACTTGGAAACTGTCCACAGCGAGGTCTGTGGTTTATCCTGAGTAACCTGGACATTGTCTCTGGAAAGACATGCTGATGTTAGATTATCAAATGTAGTTTTTCAGTACTGTGAGCAGCACAAACAAAATTCCATTAACCTCCATGTATTGAGATAGTTGCAGTACCTTAAAATCAGTTGTAAAGTAGCTAAATTGCTTTTGTTCAGTAGCTGAATTATTTTCTTCTGTTTCATTATCACTTCCCAGTCTTTGTCCCCCCCCCCCCCCCCACACACAGTTTCATTAGCAATGACTGCCACCTCAGTGTCTCTCTCTTATAATCATCTTACCATTTCCCCCCGCAGCTCCTCAGTGGGAAAGATGCCGCTAATGAAGTGTCATTAGACCTGATTGTGTGTGTGTGGTCGCTAATATTAGTCACATCCACTGTGCTGCGTCTGGGGAGGAAGATGTGATGAAGGGAGAGAGCAGGAGAAAGGGGGAGGAGGAGGAGGAGGAACAGGGAGGAAGAGTTGTTTAAGGCTGTCAGGGGAAGAGGAGGAAGAGAGGAGGTGAACATGAAAGAGGAGAAGTGGTGAGGTGAAAGGATGATAATATGAAAGAGGTGTTGTGGAGAGGAGGTGGAGAAAGGAGAAAACTAAGATTGCTTTTACATCTGCAGTGCAGTCTCGTGTTGTCAGTAGTTTTCTTTCCTCGTCAGGAAATGACTTTGTTCAGAGTATTTTGCTGCCAGTCTTTGGCTCATTTACCAAGTGTCTGGGAGGGATGTTGGGTCGTGGTCAGATCTCGGTCCAAATGAAGCACCAGCGAGGGCTCGGTTGGAAAACCTCCCGCTCAGAAACATCTTGTACTGATTGCTCCGTTCTCATGTGACCAAACAAAGAGAGAAACCCCCCCAGGGTTGGTATTAAAGAGGGTTAGTGGGGAGTGTTTGGAGCAGTTACCATGGTGTTATTAGATTTCTGTCCTTTTGATTTGACTTTGTTTGAGAATACTTCCATTTTAATGCTGGGTTTCACTAACCCAGATCCTGACCTGGATCATAGATCCGTCCACTTCCAGTAGAACTGCAGGATGGTTTATCAGGACTGAGTCCAAACCAACTACTGAAACAGAGCTTTTAGATGTGACGCATTACTAGGTTGTAACTCACTTACTTTTAGCAGGCTGCAGACCAGCTCTACACCTGCCAAACTGCACCACCTATCCACCTTATTCTCAGGTGCTGTTACTGTAGAAATGATTATGGGCGTAACTTCCAGTGAGGCAGCGGAAGTAGCAGTAAGCTAGTTAGTTTAATTTACCAAATCCTGCTTTATTTTTAACAGATATTTAACTAATGGTACATTTTTATTTTCTAAAATGTCCTTGCGGAGCTGTGGTACGGTGTTCCGTACACTTTTCGCCCTTCGGCGCCACGCCAGTTTCACAAGCGTGTCGGAGAACTACGGTGGCCTTCAGGTGACGTAAAAACAATAAAGGTTCTCTCTAGAGCCAGAGTTTGGTTTGTCCGTTCTGGGCTACTGTAGAAACATGGAGGACTCCATGAATATCCTTTTGTAGATATGAAGGACTCATTCTAAGATAACAAAACGTCTAATATCGTAAAACTGTCAATATTCTAAATCTACACAGTTGATTTCTCACCTCAAAAACTCTCAGAAGTGAATTTAGTGATGAAATAGCTACGAAAAATGTAAAAAACGAGACGTTTTTGGCTGCTGTTGTTGTTGTAACCGTAGCCTGTAGCGGTCCAGCGCTTTGCATTGTGGGTACAGTAGGCGAGGTAGACTGGTCCGATGCAGACTGGAGATTTTTTCCAAATCAGTACGACATCCAGGTATTTTTGCTATACTGGAGATTTTGCTTTTGTTCGCATACTGAATACTACATGCTACATTTTGGCCAAATCAGTATGTACTACTAGTATAGTAGAAGGTTGTACTACTAGTATAGTATGAGGTTGTACTACTAGTATGGTATGAGGTTGTACTACTAGTATAGTATGAGGTTGTACTACTAGTATAGTATGAGGTTGTACTACTAGTATAGTATGAGGTTGTACTACTAGTATAGTATGAGGTTGTACTACTAGTATAGTATGAGGTTGTACTACTAGTATAGTATGAGGTTGTACTACTAGTATAGTATGAGGTTGTACTACTAGTATGGTATGAGGTTGTACTACTAGTATAGTATGAGGTTGTACTACTAGTATGGTATGAGGTTGTACTACTAGTATAATATGAGGTTGTACTACTAGTATGGTATGAGGTTTCGGATACAGCCAAGGATTACGATCAGAAAAGAAAAATTTCTGTCGGTACTAGAAAAGTATTGAGGTTTGATACCCGGCTCTACTTTAGGATCAGTGCTTCTACTCTACTCCAGTGTATGTCCATCTTTATTTTCCTCTCTACCCACACCACGTATCTCATCATCTTCCTCCGTCGCCCCCCCCCCTCCTCCTGCTCTCCCACGTCAGATCTAACAGTGGCGAGCAGAGCTGAGCGGATCAACTGCCTCACTGCCCACTGAGGCTGTGTGTGTGTGTGTGTGTGTGTGTGAGACGCGTTCTGCTTTAATGAGCTATTGTTTGGCAGAGTCTCCACTCCAGGGGAGTCTGTCGCTCAGCTGACCCCTGACCCCGCCATGCTGCACAAAACTCGATTAACCACGCCTCATCAGGGCCGTGTTCGTGTTCATCTCCTCCCTCGTGTCTCTTTGCTTTTTCCTCAGAGACAAAATCTGAGGAGAATTTTTGCAATTAAGCTGCCGATATTTCCCTACTTGTTGTGTGTCTGAGCGTCTGTACTGTACAGGCTTTGTGGCCATCGCTCGCTGTACACGTCTCTCCCTCCTCATGCTTGTTTTTTGCCTGTGCGGTCTAACTGTCGGGGTAATTTCACACACATCCAGGGAGTGATTCTGGACCCCCCGCCACGACCCGTTTACATCCATCCTTCCCTCCCTCCGTCCCAGCCAATCCCCTGCTTCTGCTCCCCCCCCCCAGTCCCTCAGAACTACCTCCGCCTCCATCTTCTTCAGACTGTAAGACCTCCAAAAATCTTAGTGGGATGAGATTATTTCACCTTCAGACCTGTTCCACTCCCAGATGTCATAGTCTTGACTCTAGCTGGCAGTTATTTTTCCTGGGGGGCCACATGAGAAACCCAGATTGTTCCGGGGGCCAAACAAATTCTGTCAGATGTAACCTCTATTTTATCACTACATTAATTTATAGAAAACATACTGCACACTTATTTTACAGCATTTATTACACTGAAAATCACTCCAAACAGGATATTATTAAGAAAATGACATTATATGCAGGAGTTTTTGAAGCGTACAGGACTGCGTGTTTTGGGTAGTAATGTTTCCTTTAACAAAACTTAATAAAACAGAGAATCCCCCAGCATGCACTGCAGGTCCAAAAAGCAGGGAGGGTAGCCTACTGTACACAGTACTGTACTGTACTTTGTTATTGTCATTTATAGTGGTTGTTTGCATAAAAACACACAATTCAAATGATTATGATTGTTTAAATATTTTCTTTGATTAAAAAAAAATCTTTGCAAGCTGCTCAGAGCTAGTGTTATGAAGTTAAACAGGTCATAATTCTCTCTCTAATATCTATTTTATATTGATGTGAAAACATCTCCTAACAACTGGATCTATTCAAGTTTCTCACCAAAAACTACATTTTACCAGATTACATTTGAACACATCATGATAACGTTGTAATTTACCTTCACCCAATAGTCGTTGTTTCTGAGCCGACTTTGAACACCTCATAGTAATAACTGAATGGCACCTCCGTTAACGTTCGTTGGGGGCGCTGGGTACGTAGTTTAATCGGTAACACCGACTACCGCTGCAAGCCTATTTGGGACTTGACTTGACTTGACTTGTCCAAGAAAAAAAGACTTGGGACTTGCTTGAGACTTGGACCAAATGACTTGAGTCACATGTCTGTCATTTTGTGAGATAAACTATCTCTTGCTAGAGCCTCGAGTTAGCTTCAGCCAAACTTTAGGATGCTTTTTTGCTCAGGAAACCGTGGATTTCGTCCCCAATCACTTACACTGCAAAAAAATTGCATTAGTAGGGGAAATGTTTTCACGGCCAGTACGTAAGAGGAGGAATGATTGTAGCAGCCAAAAACTGTCTTTACTTTACTTTACTTTACTTTATTCGGATCCCCATTAGCTGCCACCAGGGTAGCAGCTACTCTTCCTGGGGTCCACAAACAACAAAAACATAACATATAACAATACATATAAAACATTTAAAAAACAACAACAGAAACGTAACATATATCATATAGCAATGCATATAACACATTTAAAAAAACACAATAAAAACATGAGAAAATAAAAATAAAAGAAGAAAAACAAACAAAAACTGCCTAGAAAAACAAACAAACAAAAAACTACAAACAAACAAAATCAACCTGCAATCCCTCATGTTTGTTCTTTCAATGTACATATGAGTAGACGAACCTAGCCTTTAACTATATTTCGTTTTCTTGTGCAGTGCAGGGCTCATTTCCGATTATGGACTTGTATTTTTCTTCTTTGCCAGGTGTTTTCTTTGCATGAGTGAAGTATAGATTCAGTTCACACACCCAAACCACAACATCCACTCTTTCTCTCTCTCTCTCTCTCTCTCTCTCTCTCTCTCTCTTTCTCTCTCTCTCTCTGTTATACGGGACAGGACAAGGTCACACTCTGCTCCACCCTTTACAGTAGTACAGGAACATGACACTCCACACACACACACACACACACACACACACACACACACACACACACACACACACACACACACACACACACAGGTACGTGCACAGGGTTCAGTTTACCTCTCCTTCCACAGAGCCTCGTGGGAAGAGTGACATCATCCCCTCTCTTTCTTCGCAGCTGTCAATCAAAGGAGACAATGAGGTCATAGGGTTAAACCCCCGCTAGGAGAAAGAGTTCCTGCCTCGGTACAATATCACATAACACACAGCAGTTTATACCTAAAGGGTGTAAACAACATGGCTGAATCCTTCTTGGAATGAGTGCAGCAGTAGTAAACTTTTACAGAGAGCAGTTGAAAACATGATTGGAGAGCACGTCCGTCAAGTGTGAGTGGAAGAGGAACACGATACTGTTGTCAAACAGTAGCTGTTTCATCTCATACTGTACGTCTGAACAAACGTCTGGAAGAAACTTCTTGGTTTTCCTGCAACTTTAAGCTGACGTTGGCTGATTTACAGTAAAAATGCAGATTGTCCTCACAGTGAACTCTCACTGAAAAGATTTTCCTCTCTGCAAACTGAGTGAAAATAACTTCAGAGAGCAGAAACAATGTGCTGTATAGTAGAGGGATATTTTTACAGTGTAATTTCATAGACGGTGTCCTCGAGGAAAGATCTTTTTGGGAGTAAAAAGTTGAAGAATTTGAGGAGAGCTCTTGTTGTATTATCAGGGCAAGGAGTTCACTTTTTGTTCTGCAGACCACAGCAGCTGGTAAATCATAAGAGCTTCATTATCAAATTGAATTTTCAGAATAAATTAGAGCTTGAGGATGATATCTGATCACCTGGCAAAGCGGCTGCTAGAATCCCACCTCTAAAGTGAATACAAATCATACACACATCTTTGACTAGATCATTCTATGCTAACACTTCATAGTTGACATCAGATATATCAGAGCTGGAGAATATTTCTTCATTGAAAGACGAGCAAAGAACGGAACTGAAGGCCAAGAATTGGTTGCCAATTTCTCAAAATGGTTGCCAATGGCAACCCTTACTGTTGAGCCCTGTAATATTAATATATACATGTAGTTGTGTGTCTGTATTTTTTATTTGTGTTGTACTTATTTAAGTAACACCAGTCTTTATATGCCTCATTTCTACTGCATGGTTCGGCTCGACTCAACTCTTTTCGGTACCACGTCCTTTTCTCTATTCAGTTTTCCACTGCTGATATTACCCGGTCACTATTGACGCTGTCTAAAAATGGCAGGTTTGTGCAGGATGTCCCGTGTCAAGCTAGTGACGCTTCTCTCTGACCAATCAGGGTCTGCAATGTTGTGTTGTGTAAGTGTTGAGTAGAGCCGTTTCCTACCATGCAGTGGATTAAGTGTGTATTGATATGTCAGTATGAACATTTCTCTGCTCCATGTTATGTTGCACATCTCTCAGATGTCATTGATTATTTGAATGTGCTGATATTGACTTCTGTCGTCACTTTACTTCCTGTTCTCTAATCTGCTGTTTGTTTGTTTTATTTCAGCGACCTGAACGGAAACAACCTGACAGTCATCACCAAGGCCGACTTCTCTGGTCTCAAACACCTCCGAGTCCTGTAAGTCACACACACATTTACTCCTTCACCTACATGTAAGTTTATATGTACGTTTAAAACTGAGTCACGTGGAAAAAAATCCTGTTAGATATCACAACTATCCAGAACAACTTTAAAGGTGCTATTGATAACACTGACCACATTCAACCACTAGATATCTCATTCTCCCTCCGCCGAACGTATATCGCCAAGAGGTGAAAGTCAATTGTTTCACGTATTCTGCAGCCTGATGGACTTGATCGCTGACGACACAGAGACACCACGTGATACCAACCTCGTTATACTATTGGCTCACAAGCCTTGTTAGAAGTCGAACCGAACGTCAGATTTCTTCCACAGAGATAAACAACAACATTCATTTTGTCAAAATATGTCCCCAAAAAAGTCTGAAAAATGTCCGAAAAATTAAAAAAAAAAAAAATTGTTTGAATAATGTCGAAAAAATTATTGAAAAATGAACGAAAAATGAAAAAAAACAAAATATTTTTTTAATAGATCCATTTTTAATTTTTTAATAATGTCGAAAAATATTCTGAAAAATGGAAAAAAATGTAAAAAGAAAATAAAGTCTGAAAAATGTCCAAAAAATGTAAAAAAAAAAAAAAAAAAGTTCGAAAAGTGTCCCAAAGAAAGTCTGACAAATGTCAAAATATGTCCCCAAAAAAGTCTGAAAAATGTAAACGAAAAAAAACGTTTGAATAATGTCGAAAAAATTATTGAAAAATGAACGAAAAATGAAAAAAAAAAAAATCCTGTTAGATATCACAACTATCCAGAACAACTTTAAAGGTGCTATTGATAACACTGACCACATTCAACCACTAGATATCTCATTCTCCCTCCGCCGAACGTATATCGCCAAGAAGTGAAAGTCAATTGTTTCACGTATTCTGCAGCCTGATGGACTTGATCGCTGACGACACAGAGACACCACGTGATACCAACCTCGTTATACTATTGGCTCACAAGCCTTGTTAGAAGTCGAACCGAACGTCAGATTTCTTCCACAGAGATAAACAACAACATTCATTTTGCCAAAATATGTCCCCAAAAAAGTCTGAAAAATGTCCGAAAAATGTAAAAAAAAAAAAAAGTTTGAATAATGTCGAAAAAATTATTGAAAAATGAAGGAAAAATGAAAAAAAAAAAATATATTTTTTTAATAATGTCGAAAAATATTCTGAAAAATGTCAAAAGAAAAGTCTGAAAAATGTCAAAAAAAAAAAAAAAAAAAAAAAAAAAAGTTCGAAAAGTGTCCAAAAGAAAGTCTGACAAATGTCAAAATATGTCCCCAAAAAAGTCTGAAAAATGTCAGAAAAATGTAAAAAAAAAACAACACGTTTGAATAATGTCGAAAAAATTATTGAAAAATTAACGAAAAATGAAAAAAAAAAATATTTTTTTAATAATGTCGAAAAATATTCTGAAAAATGTAAAAAGAAAATAAAGTCTGAAAAATGTCCAAAAATGTAAAAAAAAAAAAAAAAAAAAATTCGAAAAGTGCCCCAAAGAAAGTGACAAATGTCAAAATATGTCCCAAAAAAAGTCTGAAAAATGTACGAAAAATGTAAAAAAAAAAAAAAAGTTTGAATAATGTCGAAAAAATTATTGAAAAATGAACGAAAAATGTAAAAAAAAAAAAAAAATTTCAAATAATGTCGAAAAATATTCTGAAAAATGAAAAAAAATGTAAAAAGAAAATAAAGTCTGAAAAATGTCAAAAAAATGTAAAAAACAAAAAAAAAAAAAAAAAGTTCGAAAAGTGTCCCAAAGAAAGTCTGACAAATGTCAAAATATGTCCCCAAAAAAGTCTGAAAAATGTCCGAAAAATGTAAACGAAAAAAAACGTTTGAATAATGTCGAAAAAATTATTGAAAAATGAACGAAAAATGAAAAAAAAAAAAATCCTGTTAGATATCACAACTATCCAGAACAACTTTAAAGGTGCTATTGATAACACTGACCACATTCAACCACCAGATGTCTCATTCTCCCTCCGCCGAACGTATATCGCCAAGAAGTGAAAGTCAATTGTTTCACGTACTCTGCAGCCTGATGGACTTGATCGCTGACGACACAGAGACACCACGTGATACCAACCTCGTTATACTATTGGCTCACAAGCCTTGTTAGAAGTCGAACCGAACGTCAGATTTCTTCCACAGAGATAAACAACAACATTCATTTTGTCAAAATATGTCCCCAAAAAAGTCTGAAAAATGTCCGAAAAATGTAAAAAAAAAAAACGTTTGAATAATGTCGAAAAAATGATTGAAAAATGAACGAAAAATGAAAAAAAAAATAATATTTTTTTAATAATGTCGAAAAATATTCTGAAAAATGTCAAAAGAAAATAGTCTGAAAAATGTCCAAAAACTGTAAAAAAAAAAAAAAAAAAAAATTCGAAAAGTGTCCCAAAGAAAGTCTGACAAATGTCAAAATATGTCCCCAAAAAAGTCTGAAAAATGTCAGAAAAATGGAAAAAAAAAAACCAACACGTTTGAATAATGTCGAAAAAATTATTGAAAAATTAACGAAAAATGAAAAAAAAAAATATTTTTTTAATAATGTCGAAAAATATTCTGAAAAATGAAAAAAAATGTAAAAAGAAAATAAAGTCTGAAAAATGTCAAAAAAATGTAAAAAACAAAAAAAAAAAAAAAAAGTTCGAAAAGTGTCCCAAAGAAAGTCTGACAAATGTCAAAATATGTCCCCAAAAAAGTCTGAAAAATGTCCGAAAAATGTAAAAAAAAACAAAAACGTTTGAATAATGTCGAAAAAATTATTGAAAAATGAACGAAAAATGAAAAAAAAAAAGTCTTAAATTAATGCCACATTTTTTTAAATATTTTTGCCATTTTTTTTACTGTTGTTTTTTTCTAAATATAAGCCGATCTGTAAAATAAAGAGGCCTAACTGTGTCTCACAGCTGTCAGGCTCTTTGTTGACGAGACAACAGCTCGTATGTATTCAGCAGAGATTCTTTCCCACATTTCTCTGCTGGTTTTATGTCTGGTAGGAATGTGGGAATCGTGGCTGCGGTGCCACCAGAAGCCAGAGGCAACAGAACGATGCTTTAGCTCCGCGGTGACACATGAGCCACCCAGAGGTGCTTGTTCGGTGTCGGTGTCAGTCACATTTACGACAGGGAGGGGGTTTATCCGCGACCTTTTGACCTGGAAACACAGTGCCCTCTGGGAGAGGCTGCACCGACGGTGGTTTCCTGTGTTTACCTGACGGCGTGGACCGTGTGTCAGTGATGGACACGAGGTGTTGGAGAGGTGACATGCCAGAGGAACTAATGACATCTCCCGAGGCCGGCTCAGAACAGATTAGCAGCCTGCTGGGAGCTCCGGGCTCGTTGCTGTCAGGAGGGGATTGAGTGTTACACCGGAGGTTTATTATGTGGAGGTCTGTGGAGTGTATTTATCAAATGTACAGACCCCAGCAGCAACTGTGGGAGGAATAATGTGTGTGGAGGCTTTTCAGTGTGATTAATGAGAGGGTGATCTACTGAGGTGAAGGTGGTTTGTGCAGAGCCTCAGTTTCATTATTCTGTGTGCATCCAAATTCATGCAGTCATTGCTTCATATCGCCACAAAATAATTAGCTACTCTCGCTTGTTTGTTTTTTTAATTGACTAAATAGCAAATTAGTTTAATTTACTGGATGCACTCATGCTTGTTGTAATATATCCTGATATTTTACTAAGAATAAACAGCATGTGCTTGAATCATGTAATAATAATTTCAGGAACATAAAGCTGTGAGGACATTTTGTTGCAACTATTGATCAGTTCACAAACTATAATAAGTCTCTGAATCGATAGTGATATATTTCAATTTGCATTTATGTTTAATGTGTGTTTCTAAATTAATTTATTTGTTTTTTTGTTGCAGTCATCTGATGGAGAACCAGATCAGTAACGTGGAGAGAGGAGCTTTTGATGAACTGAAGGAGCTGGAGAGACTGTGAGAGCACACTCAGATACATTCATATGTATATACATGCATGTAGAATAGAGTGAAGGTGATATTTCCACTAAATTGACTGTAACATTTACTAATCCAATGTGTTTTTGTTCATCCAGTCGCCTCAACAAGAACCATCTCAGCCAGCTTCCAGAGCTGCTGTTTCAGAAGAATGAAGGCCTTTCTCGACTGTGAGTCTCCAAAAGCTCTTCATACTTTACTCTCCTCTGTTCTAAATCTAACATCTGAACCCCGTACTCCTCTCCCTGCTCCCTCTCTCGTACTTCCTACTGTATTTTTTTTGATAGCTGGCACATACATTTCTGATAATTTGCCTTCTGACCAAGTTGCTGCACGTCGTTGTCATTAAAATAATTCTAAATGTAGTTGATTTTTACAACTCTAACAAAGACAAGAAATAATAATAATAGTGCAGAATGTCATAACTGAGAGAGTGCCAGAGACAATAATTAACTTTTTGGTTTATCTGCCAGTTGCTGGAAAACTGAAAAAAATGTACTGACCATGTTCGGATTCATATTAAGGTTTTTCTTTGGTATGGTTCCTTTGATGGATTGTCTCTAGGGCTGCCAATCGATTAAAATAGTATTATAGTTATAATATTATAGATATAATAGTATTAATCGCAATTAATTGCACATTTTTTATCTGTTCAAAATGTACCTTAAAGGGAGATTTATCAAGTATTTAATACTCTTATCAACATGGGAGTGGACAAATATGCTGCTTTATGTAAATGTATGTATATATTTATTATTGAAAATCATTTAACAACACAAAACAATGACAGATATTGTCCAGAAACCCTCACAGGTACTGCATTTAGCATAAAACAATATGCTCACATCATCACAGCCACACAAACTGCATGTGATTATCATAAAGTGGGCAGGTCTGTAAAGGGGAGACTCGTGGGTACCCATAGAACCCATTTACATTCACATATCTGGAGGCCAGAGGTGTCCAAAATGTCCCAAAAATTAAAAAAAAAAAAGGAGTTCGAAAATGTCCCAAAAAAAAGTCTGACAAATGTCAAAAAATGTACAATAAAAGTCTGAAAAATGTCCCAAAAATGTAGAAAAAAAAATTATAAAAAAAAATGTAATGTCGAAGAAAAATTGAAAAATGTAGAAAAACAATTTAAAAAGAAAAGTCTGAAAAAAATTGAATGTCGAAAAAATTAATGAAAAATGAACAAGAAATTTAAAAAAAAAAAAATATTTTTTTAATAATGTCGAAAAATATTCTGAAAAATTAAAAAAAATGTAAAAAGAAAATAAAGTCTGAAAAATGTCCAAAAAATGTAAAAAAAAAAAAAAAAAAAAAAAATAATCGAAAAGTGTCCCAAAGAAAGTCTGACAAATGTCAAAATATGTCCCCAAAAAAGTCTGAAAAATGTCCGAAAAATGTAAAAAAAAACAAAACGTTTGAATAATGTCGAAAAAATTATTGAAAAATGAACGAAAAATGAAAAAAAAAAAAAATTTTTTTAATAATGTCGAAAAATATTC
The DNA here is from genome assembly GCA_916701645.2 of Sebastolobus alascanus. Classification (NCBI taxonomy): domain Eukaryota; kingdom Metazoa; phylum Chordata; class Actinopteri; order Perciformes; family Sebastidae; genus Sebastolobus; species Sebastolobus alascanus. The sequence goes on from CAKAOJ020000539.1 coordinate 51,237, forward strand.
TGAAAATGAAAAAAAATGTAAAAGAAAATAAAGTCTGAAATATGTCCAAAAAATGTAAAAAAAAAAAAAGTTCGAAAAGTGTCCCAAAGAAAGTCTGACAATTGTCAAAATATGTCCCCAAAAAAGTCTGAAAAATGTCCGAAAAATGTAAAAAAAAAAAAAAAAAAGTCTGAAAAATGTCAAAAAAACAAATGTCAAGACAAATATTACAAATATAGAAACCCATTTAGCATAAAAAACAATATGCTGAAATCATAACATGGCAAACTGCAGCCCAACAGGCAACAACAGCTGTCAGTGTGTCAGTGTGCTGACTTGACTATGACTTGCCCCAAACTGCATGTGATTATCATAAAGTGGGCATGTCTGTAAAGGGGAGACTCGTGGGTACCCATAGAACCCATTTACATTCACATATCTGGAGGTCAGAGGTCAAGGGACCCCTTTGAAAGTGACACTGAACATGACTTGGTACCCATGGATTCCTTAGGTTTTCTAGTTTCCTCACCAAAATTTAGCGTAAGTTTGGAGCGCTTTTTGTTGTTTGTCCTTCACGTCTTTTGTCCTTCCCAACAAGCTAGTATGACCTGGTTGGTACCGATGGATTCATCAGGTTTTTCTAGTTTCATATGATACCAGTAGCTTCACTCTAGCTTTAAAACTGAGCCTGCTACAACCTAAATATCGCTAATGTTGCGTTAATTTTTGTTAAAGAAATTAGTGGCGTTAAAACGAATTTGCGCTAACTTTGACAGCCCTAATTGTCTCCATTGTTTTATTATTTTTTTGTACCACCTCTGTGTTTTGTTTGTACCTCTGATCAAATTTTCTTTTTGGGTAAAAAAAAATATAAATTTGATTTGATTTGCAACCGAAACCCACCAAAGAATTTTTAGCTTCCTACACCCCAAACACTTGATACCACAGTACAATAATCCCCATTATACAATAATACATTTGCCCTGCATATTAGCTAATATGTAGATATTTTAAATTACTGATATTAGTTTGGTTTAAAGCAATAAAGCATCACATATAATACAGAAGAGTAACAGAGACTTTTTCTGCTGCTTCAGGCTGTGTTTTCGCCAGTTTTCAGATCAAAAATTGACCCATTTTTCTCACCTAGAAAACTACAAATAGTCTCCCTTCGGACAGCAGACGTACCACAAATCACTTCCCACAATCCCTCAGGAGCAGGAGGCACAGTCGAGCTTTCATCTGACAACCGAACACACACACACACACACACACACACACACAC
>CAKAOJ020000539.1:57500-183105 GCA_916701645.2 Sebastolobus alascanus
AGCAATGCTTTTATGAGCAGGTCGTAGTTTTGTTTGTATGTCATGCAAACGCACGAGCATGTGGGCGGTTTTATACTGTATACCAGAAATGTGTCAGAAGAGAGAGGACTGCCAGCTAGCATGGCTGCTAACGAAGCATGTTTCAACATTAAAAAATTGTGTTTGTTAAGCTAAATGTTAGTGTCTAGTTCTGTTAGAGTATAACCCCGGCCTTCACAGGGCATTTGGCAATTATGGTGATAATTGAAAATGTCAAGCGAAAGGTGGATAGAATAAAATAAAAGAAGATAATTAAGTCTGAGTGACATGAGAGCAGTCGAAGGCAAAAAGATGAACGCACAAAACTAAAATATGCTAGGAAATCAAATGTGTCCACGTGATTTAATGTGTGTCCTTTGGAGTGTGTCCTCGCGGTTACAGTAACTCTCCCCTCAGACACTCGGAGAGTTCCTCTCATTAGGCAGAAAGGCAGAGCCGTCCTCATTAGCGCGGTTGATTGGCATCCGAGTGCAGCTAATTAACGGTGTGAAGCCATCAGAGGTGGTGACAGCAGCTGCCGGGCGGCGGCTGTTTACAGGCTAACCGGAACGTGACCTCGCCGTTTACCCGACTAATTTACTGAGAGACAGGAAGAGCACGCTGGAGGAATACTGTATGTGTGTGTGTGTGTGTGTGAATGATAATTGCTTGTATTTGCATTTGTACAGTATAATTGTCTGTGTGTGTGTGTGTGTGTGCGCTTGCATTTACACACGTGCTAATTATACAGATTTGCGTCTATACAGCAACCGTGCGTGTTGTGTTTTTGTGTGTGATTGGGTGACATCATTATTTCTAGGTGTGTCTGCAGCGAGAGAGAGAAAGTTTGTGTCTCCACATGCAGTCATTAATGTTGTGTTTGCCTTTGGGACAAAGTGTCTGCTGTCTCACTGTGTTGTCAGATAATTGGATGTATGTGGATCTTTACAATCTGTGTGTGTCTGCCTGCAGTCTCTTTCCAGTGTTTGTGTGCATCCTCTGCTCATACCTGAAGAAGACGAGGAGTAAAACCTGTACTTTTGATAAATACTTTGAATACTTTTTCAAAGCAAACGCACTAATTTGAATGTTTAAATCAGTTAATTTAATGGTAAAATAGCCACCACAGATACTACTCTAATGTTAAAGAGTCTATAACTTCTAATTAAATAAATAGCATGTTATTCTCATAAGGTCATTTTAAAGCCTCCAGGCCGATTGCTTGGCTCCAGGAAGTGCTGCTTGCAGCATTGTTGAGAACCGCTCATCGCTTGTTGACTCCAAGGAAGTGAAGAGGAGATTGATTGTAACGTTAGTATATCTAACATCCAGCAGCAAAAGTGACTTGCAGTCAATGAGCCGCGGTCTGTAAAGGCCAGCCGTGGACGACATGCACGAATCAGATCGCAGATTCCTGAAGCCGAGGAATTTTAAGCCCAACCATATAGTTTTTTCCTAAACCTAAGCAAGTGTTTAATTCAAGCACGTGTTTACTGTGACTGAAAAGTAATGCAGAGTTGGGATGAGAATGTGTTTGATTTTAAACATTCACAATTATCTACATCTTTTTATAGACTTTATTGTTCTGTAATTGTCATTTTTCATTTCACACATACAGTAAATGTTTCATGAAACCAAAACAAAGAACTAAAAGAGGCTAAAGTAGATCTGTAGAGCTGCAGAGTTAGAGATCTTTTTCTGTGTAGTCCCTTTAAAACACGTGACGCCTCAGTGTTAATATTAAAATATTTATAAATGCAGATTTAAGGTCAGTTTTATTTTACAGTGTTGTATTATTACAGTATGCTTTCTTTAATCCTAATATGCTAAAACTTAACATTCGAAACACACTCGTGCAAAGCGCTGTGGATGAAAAGTGTCCAGCCGACAGCAGATTTGCCTGCGTGTGATCAGTCCATTTGCACATGCATGCATTTCTATATTTACATTATCTGCAGGGCTCAAATCCGTCATCGCAGAACACACAGGAGCAGGAATTTCCCAGAATTGTAGTTTTCCCAAAGCTGGGACTGCGGGACGCTCCCCGCTGCCTGCGGTAACAGCTTCACGCTGGATAACAGGATCTGTGGCGGGGACGGACACCATCACTCCCTTTACAAAAACCTGCCCAGCTGTTATTCTTCAGCACTCAGTGTGTGTCTGTGTGTGTCGGTGGGAGGTCAGGCCAGGAGCAGGGATTTCTCCTGTCATGTCGGTCCAAAGTAAAGCCGACACAGCGAGAGCTGAGGGAAAAGCATGATGGGAAAAAAACACACAGGACTGTTCAAACAGCCAATTGACACTAAGACAAATACTAGTGAGAAACAGAGGACAATCACTCTCACATCTCTGTCTCCATTGTTTCATTTTCATTCGTTTGTTTTGTCTATCTTTCCCTCCTTGTTTTCATCTTTCACTTATCCGTCTGTTTCAATTAAGTGTTGTGTTCCCCTGATGATGGATGGATGGATGGATGGATGGATGGAAGAGAAAGAAAGCTGGGAAGGAAGGAAGCAACGGCAGAGGAAGGAGGTAGAAAAAGATGGAGCCAAGACTGACGTCTTGATGGAGATGAAGTTGAAAAAGGGATGAGGCAGAGATGAAAGAAAAGGAGGGAGGAGAGCAAAGAGAGAGTGAAGAATAGGTGTAATAAAGGAAAAAACAATGGGAAGTAGAGATGGAGGTGACAAGAGGAAACAAGGCCTCTGTCCATGAAAGACGAGACCGGCATAAAGGAAGGATTCCCACCGGAGGATAGAAAATACATGAAGGGACGATGAAGATAAGGAATAGAAAGGATGGAGGGAGGGATAAAAGGAGAGGGAGTTAAAAGAGAAAGGAATGATGAGAAAAGGGAGAATACAAGAGCAGAAAATGAAGGACAGGAAGGGAAAAATGAAAGTTACTTTTCAAAGTAATATTACACACCCCAAATAGCAAGTATTTAATTTGCAAATTCGTCTTTAAATTGTGGTCCTTATAAAATACACTCAACAGTACAACCTAAAGACGTTTTGTTGCCTAAATCTAAAAATGTTGTAGTTTGTTTTTGCCTAAACCTAAAGAAGTTGTAGTTTTGTTGTCTAAACCTAAAGAAGTTGTAGTTTTGTTGCCTAAACCTAAAGAAGTTGTAGTTTTGTTGCCTAAACCTAAAGAAGTTGTAGTTTTATTGCCTAAACCTAAAGAAGTTTTAGTTTTGTTGCCTAAACCTAAAGAAGTTGTAATTTTGTTGCCTAAACCTAAAGAAGTTGTAGTTTTATTGCCTAAACCTAAAGAAGTTGTAGTTTTGTTGCCTAAACCTAAAGAAGTTGTAAGTTGTATTGCCTAAACCTAAAGAAGTTGTAGTCTTGTTGCCTAAACCTAAAGAAGTTGTAGTTTTATTGCCTAAACCTAAAGAAGTTGTAGTTTTATTGCCTCAACCTAGAGAAGCCTTTTTGTTTGTGTTCAAAACTTGACGTTTCATTCAGTTTTACAACATGTTAGAACGTGTTGCTTTTAAATTTCACTTTTTACAACGTAGTAGGTGTAGTAGGCCCCTAATTACCCACATCTATGATGCGTATAGCGACTGATAACGCCTATTTAATGGCCTGATAACAGTCGAATCAGGTGCAGAAACCGTCATGGCTGCTCGTGATGGAGACAGAAAAAAAAGTCACGTAATGCCCCCTTGAGCAGCCCTTTGGTGTCCGTTTCATTACTTTATATTCATTTAATAATTATACAAATGTCAATTAGATGGTAATCTGGATGAGAAAATAAAGAAAAAGAAATTGGTGTTAATAATCATCCGTTTGACCTGGACAGACGTGATCACTACGAGAGGTTTCCACTGTAGAGTATTTACTTCCTGAGCTGGTTGAGTTTGGCCTGTTGCCATGGTTACAGACTCCTTTGTGCCATAAGGTCATGAACCTTTTCAGTTCAGTGGGTGTGGGTCATGTACATCTACCCCGTGTATTTGTGTTCGTGTCTAACAGGAACATGTGTGTGTGTGTGTTGTAAGGTGTTTGTGGTGTAATGTGCTTCGGATTGTGTTGAATTAGGACTCAGCAATGTTTCCTCTGGATGTTGTGTGAGGCTAATATTTAGCATGTGTGTTTGCGTGTTCATGCTTGGCGTGTGTGTGTGTGTGTGTTTTGTCTGTGTGAGCTCTGTGGTCGACACACAGACAGAAGGGAAATGAGAAAAATGGATGTTTGTGGGCTTCAGAACTAAAACAACAAGATGTTCTCTTTTACTTTTGTTTATGACCTTCTTTAAACTTTTAAACTTTTATGCTCAAATTCACACTTACGTAGCTTTCAGTTTAGAAAATAAACATTGAGTGAAATTTTCTGACTCATAAAAACATGTTTTTATAGCTGCACCACTTCATCAAACTGAAATATTCTAGAGGTTTTGTGCATCGTTTTTTCCTATTTAGTGTCTTTGGAAACTTTTGGACTTTCATTATAATTTAAAATTAACCTCTGTGTGTTTGAACAATGTTTGGCCTCCAGGCGGGAACCTGAAAAGTGAAGCCGATGATGAAGTGCCTTAAATCTTCATCCTGTCTACCAGCCAGCAGGGGGCGACTCCTCTGATTGTATAGAAGTCTATGAGAAAATGAGCCTACTTCTCTCTTGATTTATTACCTCAGTAAACATTGTAAACATGAGTTTATGGTCTCAATCGCTAGTTTCAAGTCTTCTTCAATACAGCATGATGTTCATTTAGTAAATGATGGTCCCATTTAGAGTCAGATAGACCATAAAGCAGGGGATGCTTTAGGGCGGGGCTACCTTGTGATTGACAGGTCGCTACCACGGCGTTGTCCGGTTTGGGAGTTGTCCGTGTTTTCATCTTACAACTTTAACCCTTTCAATGTGTTTTCACTTCATCAAAGTAACATTTTGGTCGCCTAAAAATGTCTTCATCTCCACACTCTCGTGTCACTGCTGGTTGCAAAAAAACAAGATGGCGACGGCCAAAATGCCGAACTCGAGGCTTCAAAACGGCGGTCCACAAAGCAATGGGTGACGTAACGGTGACTACGTCCACTTCTTATATACCGTCTATGTTGGCCACATAAAATGAGTTTGTAATGATCACATTTTCATATAAATATCATCTGTTTTGCAACTCTTGTTTGTCAAAGAAAAACATGCACTGGGTACATCTCGTATTGTGCTTCCCTATCAATACTGTAGTTAGTAGCAAACATTTGGAACTTAAGAGAAGATTGTTGTATTGTCTGTTCTTCAAAGCTGTCCGACCAATAGCAGTGTGTTCTCCCCGCTTGGCCCCCCCGTACGTCCCCATGCATGTAGATAAATGGTTGTGATTGGCCTGTCTGAATCCAGGACATGTAAGGTGCGTAGGTTTGTTAGCCGCCATACTTATTTTAACCCAAACCATGATGTTTTCCTAAACCTAACCAAGGAGTTTTTGTGCTTAAACCTAACCGAACTGTGGCCGTTTCGAGGGCGTGTCCTGTAGTACTGTGGACCCGCAGATAGACATGCTTCGTTCTCGCCGCCGTTCTAGCAACAACTTTGCATTTATAAAATCCTCAGACGATCGGAAGGCAGAGATCTCTGATTGTCTGGTATCACAAGACTAGTGTTACATCATCTTACACAGAGCAGGATAACAGACTCTTGTTAAAGAAATACCCCGTCAGAAATCCATCTTTAAATTCTCACTGCCTGTTTTCTTGAAAGTTGGCTCTCAAAACTGCAGTCAAAGGTCTGTAATTGTCTTACATTTGGCTTTTTGAAACATGTAAATACTTGATTTCTTCTCCTCTCTTTTGCTCTGATTTAGTTTATTTTCTTCTGTCTCTTCATTTCTCTGAGCTGATCCCTCTGGACGTCTCTTACGATCAAGAGGGTGTGTTTGAAAAGTGTTAGTAAATGTGTGATCTTGTGGATGAAGTGTGATCAGCTTCCTTTTGTCTGACATGTTTTGACATCCTGGTTAATCCCTCATTATTAGTGTCTGTGTGTGTCACTGTCAGGTCTTTCTGAGGTCATCCTCTCTCACTCTGGTTTTCCGGTCGACCACGTTCTGATGCTGCATCAGTTCAGATATTTATTGTTTTGTGTGCTCCACATCTGGTTTTAACTTTAGTTTCTCTCCTTCGATTTGTTTTGTCTTTGCTCTTCTTTCTCTTTTCTTTTCTCTCTCCGTCTGTTCCGGTTGTTTAGATGATAATGTGTGATTCAGATGGAGGAAGAGACCAGACTATGACAATGAAATATTACTATGTTGTTGCTGTGACTCTGTCTGCTGACCTTCCTGGATGGAGGTCACACAACACAGTGTTTTGTGAGTGAGTAAGAGAGAGAGTTTAACTCATTCGTTCTCAGTGGTGTGTTAACTTTCAGCTTCATCAGCTGATACTGTTTTTGTACCTGAGGAGGAAAGTTTGCAGATGCATCTTGGCGAGATGGATGCATTTACTGCACACCTTACTGTCTGCTTCTCCAAACTGGGAGAAAGTTACTCACACAACCCCTCTTCAAAATATCTGAACTAACCTTTTCAGTTATTACAAACACAAGTAACGTTGACTCAGCTAGTGCTATCGTCCACATTATTCATAACCTTATTGATTAGATTGCTTTGGTAGGAAAAGAACGGAGGTGGAGTCGACCTTTAAAAGCTGTCAACAGCAACGGAATATAATAACAAAATGGGGAAGAGCCGGATCAGTCACATTGCTTGACTGGAACTAACCCGTGTTTGACCCGTAGTCGGGAGAGATGGATGGACGGAGAGGTGACGGGTAGAAGACGAGCAGGGAAAACGAGTGGGAAAGTTTACCTTTCTCACCCTCCGCTGTGAGCAGCGAGGGAGGGATGGAGGGAGGGAGGGATGGAGGGAGGGATTGAGGATATTGAAACGACAGGAGAGACGGCGGAACAATGAGAGGATGAAGAAGAGCGAGGAAGGATGGGGGGGGGAGGACACAACAGACGACTGAACGGATCAGAAAGTGAATAGAGGAGATAGCAGAGAGAGCAAATGTTATGAGACTACCTACCACACACACACACACACACACACACACACACACACACACACACACACACACACACACACACACACACACACACACACACACACACACACACACACACACACACACACACACACACACACACACGTCCAGCTGTGACCAGTCTGTGTTTCCCTTCAGTAAACATCATATCCAGCCTTCTGGTGTCCCGGCAACAGAAATCTTGACAACCTGATGGGAAAGCATCTTTAATATTGGTGTGTGTGTGTGTGTGTGTGTGTGTGTGTGTGTGTGTGTGTGTGTGTGTGTGTGTGTGTGTGTGTGTGTGTGTGTGTGTGTGTGTGTGTGTGTGTGTGTGTGTGTGTGTGTGTGGGTGTGTTGGTGTGGAGAGAGTTGTCTTATACATGTGTGCTGTGGATGCATGTAGTTTTTATATGAGAATAAATTTAAAGTCTACATTTGTTATGCATACATACTTTAATCCCGATTAATCGCAAATTAATCGCAAATTTTTTATCTGTTCAAAATGTACCTTAAAGGGAGATTTGTCAAGTATTTAATACTCTTATCAACATGGGAGTGGACAAATATGCAGCTTTATGCAAATGTATGTATATATTTATTGTTGTAAATCAATTAACAACACAAAACAATGCATCTTTTCAAACTTTTTTGCTTTGAAATTTATTTATTTTTTTGGAAATTTTTTCAAACATTTTTCAGACATTTTACTCAAACTTTATTTTTGTGAAAAAAAAATTGAAAAAGTAAAAAAAAAAAAATGTTAAAAAAAAGTCTGAAAAATGTAAAAAAAAAAAAAAAAATATTTTTTTCTTTCTGGAAAATGTCTGAAAAATGTAAAAAAAAAAAAAATTTTTTTTGTCTGGAAAATGTCCGAAACATGTTAAAAAAAAAAAAAAAAAAAGTCGAAATTTTTCTTTGAGAAATGTCAAAAAAATGTCCCAAAAATAGTCTGAAAAATGTAAAAAAAAAAAAATAAAATCTCAAGAAAAATAGAAAAATATTGTCCAGAAACCCTCACAGGTACTGCATTCAGCATAAAACAATATGCTCAGATCATAACATGGCAAACTGCAGCCCAACAGGCAACAACAGCTGTCAGTGTGTCAGTGTGCTGACTTGACTATGACTTGCCCCAAACTGCATGTGATTATCATAAAGTGGGCATGTCTGTAAAGGGGAGACTCGTGGGTACCCATAGAACCCATTTACATTCACATATCTGGAGGTCAGAGGTCAAGGGACCCCTTTGAAAATGGACATGACAGTTTTTCCTCACCAAAATGAAGCGTAACTTTGGAGCGTTATTTAACCTCCTTCATGATGAGCTAGTATGACATGGACATTTTTTGGATATTTTTGGGACATTTTTTTAACTTTTTTGGACACATTTCAAAAACATTTTTGGACGTATTTCAGACTTTTTTTTAGATATTTTTCTGACTATTTTTCTGATGTTTTTCAGACTTTTTTTTGACTTTTTGTGACATTTTTCAGACTTCTTTTTGACTTTTTCTGACATTTTAGGGATTTTTTGGGACATTTTTCAGACTTTTTGGGGACATTTTTTCAACCTTTGTCAGACGTATTTTAAAATATTTTTGGACGTATTTCAGACTTTTTTTCGGATATTTTTCGGACTTTTTTTCAGACATTTTCCTGACGTTTTGCAGACTTCAGTCAAGGGACCCCTTTGAAAATGGCCATGACAGTTTTTCCTCGCCAAAATTGAGTGTAAGTTTGGAGCGTTATTATATCAAGATAGTCTGACCTGGTTGGTACCGATGGATTCATCAGGTTTTATAGTTTACTATGATACCAGTATCTTCACTCTAGCTTTAAAACTGAGCCGCTACAACCTAAAAGTCGCAACTTGCGTTAATACATTAAAGAAATTAGTGGTGTTATAACGATTTTTTATAAACGAGTTATTATCACGTTAACTTTGACAGCCCTAATACATACACTCTTATATATTGTATTTTTCATTTTAGCTCTTACTGTTATTGATTATTCATTAATAATTAGGTTAATAAGTGTTTGGTCATGTATATAGGTAAAACCATAACCCTCTATAAACTGATATCTGCATATGAATACAGAATCTGTAGGCAACGGGACAAGATTTTGGTATCAGAAGCGTTCTGGTTTCTGTTTCTAATCCACTTGTGTCCGGTCGTAGACGTCGTCCCTCAACTCCATTCTCTCATCTTGAGTTGGTAATCGGACTGTAAACAATAACCGATGACTTCCTGTCTTGACCCGGATATCCGTTATCCGGATATCTTCTGGCTACACCGGAACCCTACAAATATTAGCCGCTGCCTCCAGAGGCTAAATCATCATCAGACCAATGTCATCAGAATCAATAACCGATGGGTTCAGAGATTGGTAAAAAAGAATGATGAAGGCAGCCTTGTTGAAATATATAAATACATCAGAGCTACCAGAGTGTGCAGCTTGCATCGGCAATCTTTCACTCGGTTTATAATATTCCCACTGTTTTCTCCACATTTTCTTACTTTGTCATATTTCAGTTTTACTATGGACTTTGGGAGGGGAATTACACTACATTTACTCAGCTTATACTTCTAAATTCTGTGTATTTTAGCTGTACCCTGCATGTAAAATACCTATAGTATATAAATAGTATCCCACTAAAATGACACTGCTTTCATAGGCTCCAAATATTCATTATTATTCATTATGTTGTTGCACTATTGTCTTTAATTCTGTCTTGTGATTTGAAACCAACTTGAGATGAGTAACAGTTAACATCACATCCTATCGGACTTCTTTCAGAGCTGCTGTATGTTCTTGTTCATTAAATTGCTGAAAGGTTTTAAAAATCTTCCTGCCGTGTTTCCTGAAAAGAGACGCAGCTCTCTAGGGTTCGAACTTTAAAAACCTCATTGTATCGTGTTGGCACTTTGTTAGCTGAGCTCTGTTCTGTTCTTTCTTTCTGTTGCAAATAGAATAAATTATTTGTGACAGACAGAAGTGAAATCCTTTTAACAACATTGGTTTTCTGCCGCTCAGATCCACGAGTGGATATAAAGCTCGCTGGAAGTGAAAAGAGAGGGACAGACAGACAGACAGACAGACAGACAGACAGACAGACAGACAGACAGACAGACAGACAGACAGACAGACAGACAGAAAAGAGTTAGTCTGGTTCACTGGCTCTGAGCTGTCTCTGAAATGAAGAAGAAAAACTGTTTGTGCAACCGGACTTCATCTCTTTTCTCCTCCGTCTCTTTCTATCAAGTCATTTCTCTCTCTCTGTCTCTATCACCACAACCATCCCTCGCTTCTCATAGTCTTCTTAATAGCTTATTTCTTTTCTCTTTCTTGTCTCTTAGGTTTCCTCCTTCCCTCTCATTTTTTATTTCCCTTCACTTTCACAGCTCATCTGGGTTTTGGGCAACAGTAAGCAAAGTATACCACAGACATCCTCTTCCTCAGCTCCAACCTCCAGCTCCTCCTGCATCCAGGCCGGGTTGGACATATAATATATATATGAAGTTTATTATATCAGGATAACCGCTTGAGATGCATCATCTCGTTTTCAAGGGGGTCCTAAACAAACACAAGACAGAGACCGAACAGACTACAAAGCAAACTGATAAAAAAAAACAAAAACAGAAAAACAACAAAACAACACAACACAACAGAAAATAATACAAAGTAAATAAAATAAAACAGAAACAAGAATAAATAAGTAAAAATGACAATACAATAAAATAATAATAATAATAAACAAGATTTTGTTACAGCATTATATTGGACACAATCACAGAGTCAAGCTCAAGTTATAGTGAAGTGAAGAAACTAAGTAAAGGAATGGAACAGTGATAGCATTACTGGAAACATAGACAATTTGTTTTAAGGTGAGAAAATAAAACATTTTTAAAAATGAGAAATGATAACAGAGAACGGATATTTATAGGTAACATATTCCAGTCATAAAGAGCCCTAAACATAAAAGCTTTTTATAATATATAATATATATATATAATCCCTTCACACTGGGTCTGATTCTCAATAGGGAGGTGAAGTCCCGCCCCTTCCGGTGGACCACCATGGGACCTTATTTCGAAAAAAATATGAACGGTAGTCAGCGAAGAGAGAGACAAATAATTATTTGATCCCGTTTGAATTGCTCCATGAATCACACAGATGATGTTTGTCAGTTTAAAAGATACTTTTGCAAGTCCAGAAAGTCTTGGTTTGTCGTAGTATCATTTAGTTTAGTCACCGTGGCTCGTTGTTCTGCTTACGCCTGACGATGCTGATATTCGGTCCGACTCTAAAATGAGTCGTGCAGCACAAAATTCGTTGACTACCGCTCATATTTTTTCCAAAATAAGGACCCATGGTGGTCCAGCGGAAGGGGGCGGGACTTTGCCTCTCTATAGGTCGGGTCCAAAATGCCTCCACTGAGTCTAGATCTGATGTCTTTTCTCACTCTTTTAGTTGATGTTCTTGTTTATCCCTGACTCAGCCTCCTGTCCTCACACATGTTCAGCGTGTCCATCACTCTTCTGTCACTCTGTATATCCCTCATCACCTCCTCGTGGTTGTTTCAGCTCTTAGACTGCTGCTGAGCTTCATGCTGTAACAGCACAGTGATGCGTCTGCTTATATCTCAGACCTCAGACAGTGTCAAGTTCAGTTTAGTTTGATTTATTTTAGACTTATTTTATTTCGAGCTGTCTTGCTGCTTTTTAACCGCTGACCTCTCCGTGGTACTTCCTCTGGTTTGGCCACACAAAGGAGGCCTCTGGTTTACCGCTGAACCTTTGACAGAGACAGAGCTGTGACTGACTGAGAACTGAGTGTGTGGATTGATTGGACACAGATTGACTATAAAGACCAACAGACCTGCTTATCGTCTGCAGCCTTAAGAAAGTGATGCTCAGTACAAACAGAAACTGTTTGGTGGATCAAAAATGGAGAAAACTTAGCTTCTCTTTGATCCTTTCTTAGAACATGTTGCACAACTCTTCTCCAATTTACAATGCTTTATTCCTCAAACTAGTATGACCCTAATCGTCAGTATGTTGTAGAGGGCTGCAACTAATGATTATTTTTTAGATTAATCTTTTGGTCTACAAAATGTCAGAAAATAGTGAAAAATGTCCATTCCAGTTCCTCAAAGTTCAAGGTGATGTCTTTAAATGTCTTGTTTTGTCCAAAACCCAAAGATATTCAGTTTAATAGGATATAACACAGAGAAAAGTAGGAAATCTCTTTACTTTATCGATTAATCGATCATCAAAATAGTAAATCAAAGGGTTCTTCCTCTGTACGGTGGCCATTTAGGGACATCTCAGACTCAGCTTGTTAGGCTCAGCGCTTACTAACCTACAGTTAGTATGTTGATATCAAACTTAACAACTGTTGGCTATTAACCAGTGGGCAACATGCGGTTCTGAGAAGTGAAGCTTATGATGAAGAGCCTTAAACCTGCATTCTTTCTACCAGCCAGCAGGGGGCGACTCCAAAGTCTGATTGTATAGAAGTCAATGAGAAAATGAGCTTCTACTTCTCTCTTGATTTATTACCTCAGTAAACATTGTAAACATGAGTTTATGGTCTCAATCACTAGTTTCAAGTCTTCTTCAATACAGCATGATGTTCACTTAGTAAATTATGGTCCCATTTGGAGTCAGATAAACCATAAAGCAGGGGATGCTTTAGGGCGGGGCTACCTTGTGATTGACAGGTCGCTACCGCTGCGTTGTCCGGTCTGGGAGTTGTCCGTGTTTTCGTCTTTGACCCTTAACCCTTTCACAGTGTGATTTCAGTTGTCATGAAAGTTAATTAGAACATTTTTGGTCGCTTAAAAAATGTCTTCGGTTGTACTTAGCTCCAGCCTCTCATGTCACTTCTGGTTGCAAAAAAACAAGATGGCGACGGCCAAAATGCAGAACTCGAGGCTTCAAAACGGTAGCCAACAAACCAATGAGTGACATCACGATGACTTCGTCCACTTCTTATATACAGACTATGCTATTAACACACTGTTTGGCTGCATTCACACCAAATGAGACGTTGCGGCGACAATGGCAGTCCTCCCATTCATTTGAATGTCGGTAGTGCGTTTAGACCGCGGCGGTGTGGATCGAAAGGAAAACGCACGTAACCGGTGATCAATGGGCCATTCAAATCTGATGGTTCAATGAAATGAGTGTCACTCAAGTGGGCTGTTTAAGTGACAATACCACACCGCCGCACAACTCCACACTAACCGCTGCATTGGTGTGAATGCAGCCTTTAGAATATTAGCACCATCCTCTGGACAAACTTCACATTTCAGTCTGTTAAAGCTCTAAAAATGTCTAAATTGTTAGTTACTGTATTATATTGTGGAGTGGAGTGTAGTTTGGTGTTAATAAATGCAACAACATCAGTTAAAATGTACAATATCCCGTGGTCACACATCAGTAGTAACACAGTAGTGATGCTCAGCGTTCTGAGGCTGGATGTGAAGCAGCAGCAGCAGCGTCGGTCTCAGTAAGTGTTTCCTCCTCCGTCAGGCTCTCTGGTTCGACCCTGACGTTAATGACGTGTGTCTGAGGTCCTCCAGGGCAGCCAGGGATGATGAACATCCTCCTCTGTGGTCTATCTGACACACATACGTGCACACTTTTACCCCTGTAGCTCTGCCTTCATCAGCTTGTTTCTGTTCTTCTTCTTCTGTCCTTTCTAGCTGTAGCATTGCGTCTCTGTTCACTCGTCCTCCTTTTTGTCAGAAGTGAAGTCGGCCTGTTGGAGCACATGTGATCCTCTCTGGTCTCTGAGGGGAAAAGCACATTAAGATAAAGAGGAACCGGTGTTTAGATTGGTATGAAACTAGCTGGTAATGGTGCAGATCAGCCTGAGAGTTACTGGACTGATAGCTGTGCGGATGAGCTTGTGTTTACCAGCAAAGAGGAAGGAAACACTGCTGGATATTAAGATGTAAAGCTTTAGAAGTGTGTAACTTCATATGCAGGTTAAATGTTTATTATGTATATTTAAATTATATTTGTAGATGTTTATTTACCTTCTTCTATAAATGCTTCCCTTTAAGTCATCTGGCTTTAACAGATGGAGAAGAAGATATGGAGGTTCTCAGTGTGCTTTAGCAATACAACACAATGTTCATTGAGGCAGATTACATAAATATAAAAAAGTACAATTCATAAGTAAGAAAAAACAAAGCATGTGTTTAGTCTTTCCTAAAGCTTGGGGGTTTTGGGGTTTGAGCCGCGTCTCTCTTCTCAAATTTGAAATTCAAATCGGACAGACTGGGAGGACAAAACGTGCTACCAAAGCATTTGCAAGGATTGTTGTGTGTTAACACAAACTGTTGAATGTACAAACATTAAAGACAGTCAATGTAAATGGACTTGCGCTTTTCTAGTCTTCCGACCACTCTCTTTACGCTACATGTCAGCATTCACCCATTCATTCAAAAACACCGATGGCTCAGCCTTCAGGAGCAGTTTGGGGTTAAGTGTCTTGCTCAAGGACACATCGACATGTGACCGGAGCAGCCGGGGATCGAACCACCGAGCGATTGGTGGACGACCCGCTCTGCCCTCTGAGCCACAGCCGCCCACAACAGCCAATGTGTCCATACAGCGTCTTTCTCTGGCAGAAAAGCACCCACAGGCGGAGCGCTTCATCCCAGCATTTCATCAAAAAAGCACTCGGAGTACTTTTTTATTTAATGTTTCTATGACAACAATATCTTGACAGCATATCTCCACTCTAACCACCGTTGTATGGTAGACTAGCATCGCCCCTTTGCTTTTTATTATCTACTTGGGCTACTATCTATTTGTTTGACATTGTTTTTCACCATGAGCACCATCATGCGTGCTATCATCTGACAGCTGCAGAGCGAGGAGGAAACGTACGACGATAGTATGACAATAAAGTACAGGATAGATAGACATGACCAAAACAAGCTTCTCAAAATTTCAAAGATCTTCCTCTAGAAGCGCTCGGAGTGGCAAAACAAAAAAGGCGGAGCGCTCAGAAAAAAGACGCTGGGTGCGGCGCTTTTTCTTGCGCTCTCTCCTCATTAGGGATAATTGAAAAAAAGATGCTGGCGCTCAGAAAAAAAACATTATATGGACACAGGCCCTAAGAGTAAAATCACTATCTCTCAACAGCAACTTTCTCTCTCTGATTCTCTGTTTTTCAGGGACCTGAGTGAAAACGGCATCCAGGCCATCCCGAGGAGAGCCTTCAGAGGAGCCACGGACCTCAAAAACCTGTGGGTGAAAGATTGATCACTTGATTGATTGCCGTAGCTGATTAATAATAATAATTAAATATGGTTGTGGTTCTGTGTTCCTTTCATTACCAGCCAGCTGGATAAAAACCACATCAGCTGTATCGAGGAGGGGGCGTTTAGAGCTCTGAGATCTCTAGAAGTACTGTGAGTATTCAGAAAACTTGAAACCTGAAGCATTTCAGATAGTCAGTTTTCACAGCTGTGTTTTAAAATATACTGCAGACACTCACTATATTATCCTGCTTTCTGTTCACAACATAATGATAATTTTTATTTCTCTCCTTCTTGTCACACCTACCTCTCTTTTTTATCTTCACTCTCTCCCTCCTTCTTATCATGTCTCACTCTTTCTCTCTCACCCTTCTCATTCATCCCTCTCCTAATCTTCTCCTTTTTCTTCCCTCTTTCCCTTTTCTCTCTCTCTCTCCCTCTCTGTCTCCCTCTCTCCCAGCACGCTGAACAACAACAACATCAGCAGTATTCCAGTATCCAGTTTCAACCACATGCCGAAGCTCCGGACCTTGTGAGTCCTTCCTGTCAATGCACTACGTTACCCAGAATGCCACATTCTGGAAACAGAACCACAATGAGATGTGAACGACGGCACAGTCAGGATACTTAACAATACTTGTTTCTTATATTTCTTCCTCATTTCTTCCCTCCTCTTATTAATTTATTCCTCCTTTCATTTTATATTCTGGTTAATTTCCTCTCTCCTGCACTACTTCCTTCCCTTCTCCATTATGTCCAACCACCTATCCTCTCCTTCCCTCACATTTCCTTCTCTCCTTTGGCTTCTTTTTCCACCCTCCTTCCTTCTCTTGCTTTCTCTTTGCTTCTTTCCTTCACCCCTTCCTCTTTCCATTTCCTCTTCTCTTTCATCCCACTCTTCCCTCCTTCCCTGTACACTTCCATTTTCTTCTCTCCTTCTTTTCACTTCATTCCCCCTCCCTCCTTCACTCCCACCTGTCCTCTTCCTCCCTCCTTCACTCCCACCTGTCCTCTTCCTCCCTCCTTCACTCCCTCCTGTCCTCTTCCTCCCTCCTTCACTCCCTCCTGTCCTCTTCCTCCCTCCTTCACTCCCACCTGTCCTCTTCCTCTCTCCTTCACTCCCACCTGTCCTCTTCCTCCCTCCTTCACTCCCTCCTGTCCTCTTCCTCCCTCCTTCACTCCCACCTGTCCTCTTCCTCCCTCCTTCACTCCCACCTGTCCTCTTCCTCCCTCCTTCACTCCCTCCTGTCCTCTTCCTCCCTCCTTCACTCCCTCCTGTCCTCTTCCTCCCTCCTTCACTCCCACCTGTCCTCTTCCTCTCTCCTTCACTCCCACCTGTCCTCTTCCTCCCTCCTTCACTCCCTCCTGTCCTCTTCCTCCCTCCTTCACTCCCACCTGTCCTCTTCCTCCCTCCTTCACTCCCACCTGTCCTCTTCCTCCCTCCTTCACTCCCACCTGTCCTCTTCCTCCCTCCTTCACTCCCACCTGTCCTCTTCCTCCCTCCTTCACTCCCACCTGTCCTCTTCCTCCCTCCTTCACTCCCACCTGTCCTCTTCCTCCCTCCTTCACTCCCTCCTGTCCTCTTCCTCTCTCCTTCACTCCCTCCTGTCCTCTTCCTCCCTCCTTCACTCCCACCTGTCCTCTTCCTCCCTCCTTCACTCCCACCTGTCCTCTTCCTCCCTCCTTCACTCCCACCTGTCCTCTTCCTCCCTCCTTCACTCCCACCTGTCCTCTTCCTCCCTCCTTCACTCCCTCCTGTCCTCTTCCTCCCTCCTTCACTCCCACCTGTCCTCTTCCTCCCTCCTTCACTCCCTCCTGTCCTCTTCCTCCCTCCTTCACTCCCTCCTGTCCTCTTCCTCCCTCCTTCACTCCCACCTGTCCTCTTCCTCCCTCCTTCACTCCCACCTGTCCTCTTCCTCCCTCCTTCACTCCCACCTGTCCTCTTCCTCCCTCCTTCACTCCCACCTGTCCTCTTCCTCCCTCCTTCACTCCCACCTGTCCTCTTCCTCCCTCCTTCACTCCCACCTGTCCTCTTCCTCCCTCCTTCACTCCCACCTGTCCTCTTCCTCCCTCCTTCACTCCCACCTGTCCTCTTCCTCCCTCCTTCTCTCCCACCTGTCCTCTTCCTCCCTCCTTCACTCCCACCTGTCCTCTTCCTCCCTCCTTCACTCCCACCTGTCCTCTTCCTCCCTCCTTCACTCCTACCTGTCCTCTTCCTCCCTCCTTCACTCCCACCTGTCCTCTTCCTCCCTCCTTCACTCCCACCTGTCCTCTTCCTCCCTCCTTCGCTCCCACCTGTCCTCTTCCTTCCTCCTTCACTCCCTCCTGTCCTCTTCCTCCCTCCTTCGCTCCCACCTGTCCTCTTCCTCCCTCCTTCACTCCCTCCTGTCCTCTTCCTCCCTCCTTCACTCCCACCTGTCCTCTTCCTCCCTCCTTCACTCCCACCTGTCCTCTTCCTCCCTCCTTCACTCCCACCTGTCCTCTTCCTCCCTCCTTCACTCCCACCTGTCCTCTTCCTCCCTCCTTCACTCCCTCCTGTCCTCTTCCTCCCTCCTTCGCTCCCACCTGTCCTCTTCCTCCCTCCTTCACTCCCTCCTGTCCTCTTCCTCCCTCCCAGTCGTCTCCACTCCAACTCTCTGCGTTGTGACTGTCACTTGTCCTGGTTGTCTCCGTGGCTGCGTCAGCGAGCAGCTTTAGGCCTCTACACTCAGTGCAGCGCCCCCCCCACGCTGAGGGGCCTCAACCTCGCCGAGCTGCGCAAGAGCGACTTCACCTGCTCAGGTACAGCAGCAGCAGCAGCAGCAGCAGCAGCAGCAGCAGCCGGTGACACACAACACGCTCAGGTCTAAGAGATGGGAAGTTGAAGACGGATCATTTTGTTGTTGTTTGTCTGCAGGACACGGCGACAGCGCCTTCGTCCAGCCGTGCAGCCTGGCGTCCGGCTCCTGTCCTCCGATGTGCTCCTGCAGCAACAACATCGTGGACTGTCGAGGGAGGGGCCTCACTGCCATCCCCGCCCACCTCCCCGAGGCCATGACGGAGATGTGAGTATCCCAGACGTTTACATTTCAACTGAAACAATTTACAGTGAGTCTAACAAGCCCCCAGGAAGAGCGCCGGTCGTTGATGCCAGTTTTTATAATGGCCAAACGGCGGTACGACAACGTCCGTGTCCGTCACGTGATGCCATTGGGCCCAAAAAGACTTTTTCTCATAGCCGTTCGATTGGTACATCTCTATGAACTACTGTTATACCAGACCAAGTAAAGGCCTTTACATACCGGGGGAGTGACGAATAAACGACGCAAAAATGCGAAATACTCGCTTGCGAACTTTATATGTCTAGGGCTTTTATTGTGAAAGGTAAGAACGGAAAGAGTAGATCTGGTCTGCGCTGCCTTTGTCAAGGTTGAAAGGAGTAATAAAGTTTGTCTTCTTGGTTCGGACTACAGAGCCTCTGTGTTGTTGTTTCATAAATACATGCGCCACTCAACCCGTTCCGCACAACGTGATCAGTTGATGCCTTTATTCACGGTGCGAAAGCTTGTTCCAAAAAATAACTACAACACTTTTTTGCCGAGTAATATTTGCCCCTAGTGTGTAAAGGTCGTAAGGCTGTAGCTACAGGCTGTAGAGTATTGCATTGAGCAACGTTTCAGCAAAGTTTCATTTCTTATGAATATTTTTTTTTTGTAAGGGGACGATTATGTGATGTCTTTGAAAAGTCACATACTCATACTTTAAATGAAAGTCACAACATTATTTATATATCACCATTCTAGAGCACATACACGTGATACCCTTTTATCCTGGAAATGAAAAATACCATAAAATTATATCTTACCTACATACGTAGCACGCTGTTGTCACGTCATTTTGATCTCATGTTATCCCAATATGAGACTTCTGACTTATCGCCCATCCCAAGTTATAACACGCTGGAAAAAGATCATTGCACAGTACAGTCTTACCCACAATGTGTAGTGCAATGGTTCTTCACGTTTCTTCGTCATGCTTTCCACTTGACTAAACACACACTGCTTTTTGGGATACTTAACTACACTCTCTATATAAATCTTGCTGCACAGTGGTCACTCACATTCAGTAGCGAGACAGTTTATCACAGCGGGTGGTCAGTTGGACCAGTCTAACAGATAGATTTTACAGACTGTAACAGCATGTAAAACGTTCATTAAAGGTTTGACGTGCGTGCCCTCTCTGCAGTTATGACTCAGTCATTTTCCACTAAAGGTTTGACAGATTCAAAGATTTCTTTTTAATATTTTGTCAATTTATTTTTGTAAGAAACCAGAATACAGACATCAATTTTTGTCCTTTATTTTATTTTACCCATTGTCCCAAAAATGATTCTTCTTTTTCAGTACAAAATTCCCAATATTGCCGATCTGCAGCACCTTTGTAAACAAACATTGATATTGAGTTTAAATCTATACTAGAGGGAAGTACCATCTCATCTCAGAAGCTGCTGTAAACATGATGAATGAATGAATGATAAAGGAAAACGTCACCCACATTTTTCCAAATTAAAACTTTTGTATCTCACATTTATTATAAGATATTAAGCATTTTTATTACACAGCTTTGTTGAATACTCAATTCTGATTGGTCAATCACGGCGTTCTATGGTCTGTTATTTCTTTATAACAGACCGTTGCTATGTATAGCAGACCGTTGCTACGTATAGCAGACCGTTGCTATGTATAGCAGGCCGTTGCTATGTATAACCCGTTGCTATGTATAACAGACCGTTGCTATGTATAGCAGACCGTTGCTATGTATAACAGACTCGTTGCTATGTATAACCCGTTGCTATGTATAGCAGACCGTTGCTATGTATAGCAGACCGTTGCTATGTATAACAGACCGTTACTATGTATAACCCGTTGCTATGTATAACAGACCGTTGCTATATATAGCAGACCGTTGCTATGTATAACAGACCGTTGCTATGTATAGCAGACCGTTGCTATGTATAGCAGACCGTTGCTATGTATAACAGACCGTTGCTATATATAGCAGACTGTTGCTATGTATAGCAGACCGTTGCTATGTATAACAGACCGTTGCTATGTATAACAGACTCGTTGCTATGTATAACCCGTTGCTATGTATAGCAGACCGTTGCTACGTATAACAGACCGTTGCTATGTATAGCAGACCGTTGCTATGTATAACAGACTCGTTGCTATGTATAACCCGTTGCTATGTATAACAGACCGTTGCTACGTATAGCAGACCGTTGCTACGTATAGCAGACCGTTGCTACGTATTACAGACCGTTGCTATGGACACAGCTCTGATGTCGGACTCTGGAGGATCGTTTTTGTGTCAAATTATTGATTTCCTCAGTAAGTAGCCGTGTAATAAGCGGGATGATGTACAGCTAGCGGGTCATTGTTGTGAAATAAACCCCTTCAGGGTGATGAGAGAGCAGCATCGCCCTGAAGGGGTTAACAATAACCGGCTCGCTGTACGTTATCCCTTACTTGATTTCACTTTGAATAAAGAATAATAGTTGAGAGGAGAACAGAGCTTTGAATTAATGTTGCACGTGGACAAATGTTTGAGTTTTGAATGGAAACTACAGACAGTCCAGTTGATGGAAGGAACATCAAGCTGCAGCTGGGCAGTGAAACGACCTACAGGAGATTAATGTCTGTCTCTCTGTCTGTCTCTCTCTCTGCGTCTGTCTCTCTCTCTGTCTGTCTCTCTTTCTGTCTGTCTCTCTTTCTGTCTGTCTCTCTCTAGTCGGTTGGAGCAGAATGGCATCAAGTCGGTTCCTCCGGGCGCCTTCACCTCCTACAAGAAGCTTCGTCGAATGTGAGTCCTCTAAAGATATACTAACTCATGAATAACACAACACAACATCTTGGATAAATGTCACTTAAATCTCCATCTTTGGCCTTTTAATATAAGACAACAGAGACTGAACCCTTAGCCAGGTTAAACAGGAGGTATACATCCATGTGGGGATGCCTCAGAATAAGGAGCTGGGTAGAAGGATGTGTCGGATACCTTGCGTATGCAGCCTGCAGACACCAGAAATGTAGAGTCAGTTATTCGACTAATCGTTTCAGCTCTATTTCACAGCTTTTAATGTAACCTGTACTTCTGTTATATTTGAGAAACATTGATGGCCACTTCTGAGAAAGAAACAGATTTATGCTTGTGAATACTCTCAAATCAGGATTTAATTTTTGAGATTAAGATATATTTATTTAACACTTAATTCCACAGTCCTTTTTGCCTTAACGTTGAGGATGTTTTTTCACTCAAAAAGTTAAACATTGGCGATAATGTATTTCCTTTAGCGTCTAACGCTTTCACACCGCTAACTAGTAAACTAGTGACTAGTAAACATCAGTTTTTATCTTATAAGATACAGTTTTCACTCTCAGAGTTTTCATTCACATATCTGGGTCAAGGTCAAGGTTTTTTTTTTACTTTTTCTGGTATTTTTCTGACATTTTTCTGACATTTTTGGGACATTTTTTCAACTTTTCGGACATATTTCAAAATGTTTTTGGACGTATTCCAGAATTTTTTTCGGATATTTTTCGGACATTTTTCAGACATTTTTCTGACATTTTTCTGATTTTTTTTTTTTTTACTTTTTCGGATATTTTTTGGGACATTTTTCAACTTTCTTCTGACATATTTCAAAAATATTTTTGGATGTATTTCAGACTTCGGACTTTTTTTCAGACATTTTTCTGACATTTTTCAGACTTTTTTTTGACATTTTTCAGACTTTTTCAGAGGTCAACGGACCCCTTTGAAAATGGTCATGCCAGTTTTTCCTCGCCAAAATTCAGCGTAACTTTGGAGCGTTATTTAGCCTCCTTCCCGAAAAGCTAACATGACATGGTTGGTACCAATCGATTCCTTAGGTTTTCTAGTTTAATTTACACGTAGAAAATGCTGTTTTTTAGCCTCTCAAATTTGGAGATTTCCTGCTTTTCTCTGTTTTATAACATATTAAAGTGAATTTCTTTGGGTTTTGTACTGACAAAACAAGACATTTAAAGACATCACCTTGGACTTTAAGAAACTGGGATGGACGTTTTCTGACATTTTATAGACCAAACAATTAATCAGTAATGAAAATAATCATTAGTTGCAGCCCTATTATGATTATCAGTGATTAAATATCGTTTTTTGTTATAGGAGGTAGTTTAAAAGTCAGCTAGACTAACACCATCCAGCCAGAGAAGCTGTGGTTTTATGGCTCCACCCCTTTAGTTTCATCTCAGCCAATGAGATCACAGCATATCTGCCTCCAGAGGGCCGGTGCCTCTGGGAAAACGTCAGTGTTTTTAACTGTGATCTGCCAACTGGATCGCTCTCCTCTCCCTCCGTCTCCACTGTTCACCGAGCTGTGGTTTCTCCCTGCTCGACATAACAAACAGCCCCGGTGGATTTTCAGCATGGAGGAGCGCTCGATTTATGTCAGCCTGCAAAGAGATGCAGCCCCCATCAGAGGCCTTTTAAGGGTCGTGCATGATGAATCAGTCGCGTATCACTGTGATCTGGTGAATATGTTTAAAATGCACATTTGACCACAATAATAATGTTCATAGTTTTTATTTTCTTTGTGGCTTTCCTTCTGTTCGCTCTCACCGCTTCGTTCTTTCTCTTTTCTTTTGCCCGTTTCCATCCTCAGACGTTCTCTCTCTCCATCGTTGTCTCTCTGTGGTTTTCCTTTTCCTCTCAATCTTATCCCCCCCCCCCCACCTCGTCCTCCTACATCATCACTGTGAGACCGTCCCAAGCCCTAAGACGGGGGTTGATTACATTACCAGGCTGGTTTAAGTGGTTTTGTCTTAAAATGTATTGTGACTGACATGTGGCAGCAGAACAAGGAGTTTATAATCTGACATGTTGAGGTTTGGCCCGTTCAGACCAAATCAGAGATGTAAAAACTTAAAGTTAAAGCCAGCAGAACAGCGCTCGCTCTCTAAGAGGCTGCCTTTCACATAAAGAGGAGTTTCTCATTTTTATAAACGTTTTTTTTTATTTTATTTGATTTGGGGATTAGAAAAAACGAACAATAAAACCATTCATGTATGTTTGACCCCAGAAAATGTTCCATAAAGAAATAAAATATAAGCGTCATTAAACGCTTTCTCATCTCCTCACAGTTTCAACCTTCAATCACAACAATAATATACTTTGTTAATATGGAACTTCTGGTAAAATACAATTACAAAGGTCTTTACAACAATACAGCGATTTCAACAAAACTGTAAATAAATAATAAAATAATCACAACCACATAGATGAAAACAACCAGTCATAAGCTAATATAAAATACTATTAAACAACAATAACAGCAGCAGACTGTAGGAGCCCCGACAACAACGTCTTTATCACCTCTGAACGATTAGAAGTAAAGGATCCGATGTGCCGATGCAAGGGGGAATATAATATATAGATAAATAGTATATATATATATAAAGTTACTAATAACATTTTAAATTGATTCTAAAAGCCAGTTTTAGGCGTACAAGGATTGTTTTTAAGTTTAAGTCAAAATCCAGACAGCAGAATTTTGAACAAAACAGGAAAGAGATTCTTTTGTAGACAAAACAGGACATACACTTGAACATCCACAAATGTATTTATATTTTATTAATTATGTGTTTGCTGGCTTTTTTTTGTTCTTTATTTATTTATTTTATCTTTGTTTTATTTTATTTTTTGATTTATTTATTTTGCTTTTGGTTATTTACATTATGTTATTTTTTTATTTTTATTTACTTTTTAAAAAAAAATATTATTACTTAATTTTGAACCATCATTCCCTGTGTGGATATGTTATTATACGTTATTTTGTCTAAGCAGTAGTGGGGGGGTGGGGGGGAGAGAAAAGTGAAAATGCTCTATGTTAAATATCTGTGAATAATATTCTTTTTCTTAAATAAAAATATTATTTAAAAAAAAAAAAAAAAAAGTCTTACAAGGAATTTAATTTATTAAGTGGTATTAAAATGACTTAAATCAATCTTTCAAAAGTTTTAAAATAGTAAGACATGGGAAGTAGAATTTATGAATCTTTTTTTTTTACATTTTAAAATCTGAAAAAAATAATATGTTTTTTTTTTTTTTTTAATAATAATTTACCAAATGTCTCTGACATTAAGGTCAGATCAGGAGAGAGGAACCAATAAAACTCATATTTTGTTTGCGGCCGGATGCTCAGAGAAGATGCACCATGTCTGCTAGCTAGTGACGACATGGGGAAGTGTTTTATGTTTGGGCAAAGTTATCCCCAACACTATGTAATTGATTTCGTTTTTTTCTTCAATTTTGTAAAGTTGGTTTTAAATTTAATTCCTGAGTGGCGTTAAAAAAGTCTTAAAAAGTGGTAAATCTAACTTGTCTCAAGCTGTAGGAACCTTGTTTTTTTGCAGAGATTAATGATCTAATCTTTGAGATGTTCCTGATCTGATAGAAACGAAAGGGAACTACAGATTTGTTTATTTATTTAAGATGAAATTGCAATCAAGTGTAACAGCATGAGTCCTGCTGTGATGTGTTACAGAGAGGGATGGTGACGTAGACTGCAGCCTTTTAAATCAAAAGAAAGATGAAGCATTCAGTAGTTCTTTGAAAATGCCAGTTTTTCCTCGCCAAAATTTAGTGTAAATTTAGAACGTTATTTAGCCTCCTTCCCGACAACCTAACATGACATGGTTGGTACCAATAGATTCCTTCGGTGTTTTCTAGTTTCATATGATACCAGTATCCTAACTCTACCTTTACAGGACCAGTGTGTAACAATTAGGGGAATCTACCGCCAGATCTTACAACACTGTTCCTTTAAAAGTGTGTTTGCGGCTGCTGTGACTAAAGTCTGTGTGTTTTTTCTGTTTCCTTCCCAGAGACCTGAGTAACAACCAGATATCTGAGATCGCTCCTGATGCTTTCCACGGCCTCCGAGCTCTCAACTCGCTGTGAGTAACGCACAGTGTTACCCTGTGTGTGTGTGTGTGTGAATACACTGCTGGAGTGTTATGAGAGTGCCTCTACCAATATGTGTTTACATATGTCAGCATTAAACCTGTCTATACCTCCATATGTTTGCACTGCATGCATGTGTTCTTGCGTCTGTTGGCATGAATAATTCAAAAGTGGCGCCTGCTCCTCTGTAAACACAGAATCTTTATGAAATATCAGTTGAGTTGCACACAATCACAGCGGGAGGCCTGCAGGTTTATATGCCTATACTGTGTGTGCATTAATGTGCTCTGTGCATGGAATGTGTGCAGGTTGTATGTTGTCTTACTGTTGTTTTATGGTGTTACAAATAGATATAAAACATGGTACTGATTGAATATGTATGAGTATAACACAGTGTTTGTGTGCAGGGTTCTGTATGGTAATAAGATCACGGAGCTGCCCAGCGGAGTGTTTGATGGTCTCTCCTCTCTGGAGCTGCTGTAAGTCCAAACCACAACATGCACGTATCTGTCTGAGCTGACGTTTACACCGACTGTGTTTTACGCTGATGAATTTCAGGTGTCAAATAGCTTGGAAGTGGCCGTAATTTGTTGGATTGTTGGATGGAAACTTATGTGTCTCTGCTCTGTGTCAAGCTGATGTAAATCTGTTCCTCATAACACGCTGGGATGTTTTGATAAGACCACACGATGCGTTCCACATGCTGAAGCTTCACTTGTAATAGTTGTGTCAGGATGAAGGAGGAAATTCTTCCACAAACATGATGACACAGCTGCAGAAATGTAGAAACAGGACCTGGATTTAAAGCTATTTAAAAAAAAATGAATGATGTAGGGCTGTCAATCGATTAAAATATTTATATATATAAAAATGTTTATCTGTTCAAAATGTACCTTAAAGGGAGATTTGTCAAGTATTTAATCCTCTTATCAACATGGGAGTGGACAAATATGCTGCTTTATGTAAATGTATTTGTATATTTATTATTGGAAATCAATTAACAACACAAAACAAGGTAGTTTATTTTTGGCATTATTGGGCAAAAAAGCCACAATAACATAATTCATTTCAAACATCATCCAGATCGTGATTGTGGTCCTGATGCTGTCATATAGCGGCAATTCCCATCCTGGACCAAACTGTGATTCGAGGCTCTAGCGAGCTACAATATCGGCGAAGCCTTTCAGAGATGGACAGAAAGTGTTGCTAATAATTCAGCCTTCTACTCAGTGTAGGCGTTGCTCCGCAGCGGTGAGCAGAAGGCTATTAGCTACCTATTAGCAACTTCCTTTTTTCTGGTTGGTTTGCAGTGTAGGCAGCTGTTGCCAATGCTGGAATAGCAACTTTTCCTGCAGGATGTTCCGGGTCGATGTACCGTGCCCGAGTACGGTACGGAGCATTCACACTATTCAAACCAACTGGACTTTGGGGACAAGTGTGCTCGGATCCGGGCCCGGGTCCCTGATGTGAAAGCAGCCTTAATTTAGACCCTGGTTCCTGCAGTCGAAACGCAATGAGTTCCTCAAAAGGTTCTTAGTTTTGGGGGAAATAAATTCCTGCGCTGGAAACGGGGCTTTGATGTGCAGCAGAGTTTTCTATGAGTGGAGCATTTTAAACGTTGATCAGGTTCATTTAATTGTGGGAAGCCAAAATCATGATCGCAATTACTATTTGATTAATTGTGCAGCCCTAATGTATGGTAGAGAAAAAACACTGATGATGATCTTTTCTTGTGTTGATCAGGTTGCTGAATGCCAATAAGATCCACTGCATCCGAGCGTCCGTGTTCAAAGACCTGGAGAACTTGGCTCTGCTGTCGCTGTACGACAACAAAATCCAGAGTCTGGCGAAAGGCACGTTCAGCTCACTGCACAGCATCCAGACGCTGTAAGAGAAACACTCACACATGCTGTTTTAAGTTCTGTCCTGTTCCACTCCGTTCAGTCTGATCTGACTGACGTCCTGCCCCCCCCCTGTGATTTCCCATCAGCCACCTGGCCCAGAACCCCTTTGTGTGTGACTGTAACGTGAAGTGGTTGGCCGACTTCCTGCGTTCCAACCCCATCGAGACCAGCGGAGCGCGCTGCGCCAGCCCGCGCCGCCTCGCCAACAAACGCATCGCACAGATCAAGAGCAGCAAGTTCCGCTGCTCCGGTCAGTATCTGTCTGTCTGTCTGTCTGTCTGTCTGTCTGTCTGTCTGTCTGTCTGTCTGTCTGTCTGTCTGTCTGTCTGTCTGTCTGTCCGTCTGTATAAAATCCACACTGTTGTAAAATGCTTTGTCCAGAAAAAAACCGTCTGCATTCACAGAGAAGATTATATATGATTTATGGCACAGAGACAGGAGGAGCCCACGTTTACATTTTCCCAGGCAGCGTTTGGCAGTGACTTCCTCAGCCAGTTAAAAGGAAGCAGGGGGGAGATTTTTCTTTAGAGAATGTTATTTTTTGACATTATATTTTGTGGTTAAGGCCGATACTGGTGCTGGATCAGCAAAGAGAAAAAAAGAAAATTGATCGAAGAACAAAAAAAAGAAAGCTTAAAGGGACAGTG
Organism: Sebastolobus alascanus; assembly: GCA_916701645.2. NCBI lineage: Eukaryota > Metazoa > Chordata > Actinopteri > Perciformes > Sebastidae > Sebastolobus > Sebastolobus alascanus. The sequence continues at coordinate 85,365 of CAKAOJ020000539.1, forward strand.
ATGGAGTCAACATCGGTCGCTGGTTCAACAGATGGAGATTTGAAAGGATTCAAAACCGATCCTGAATTGTCCTTCTCCCTCCTAGACTGGTGGAAATATGTCTATTTTATTAACGAAATACATTGCGAGACGTACAACAATATATGCATGCATGAGACTCGTGGGTACCCATAGAACCCATTTACATTCACATCTCTGGAGGTCAGAGGTCAAGGGACCACTTTGAAAATGGCAATGACCGCTTTTCCTCGCCAAAATTTGGCGCAAGTTTGGAGAGTTATTTAACCTCCTTCACGATGAGCTAGTATGATATAGACATTTTTTTTCTGACTTTTCTCTGATATATTTCAGACTTTTTTTCGGACATTTTTCAGACTTTTTTGGACATTTTTCAGACTTTTTTCAGACATATTTCAAAATATTTTTGGACGTATTTCAGACTTTTTTTCCGGATATTTTTGAGACGTTTTTCAGACTTTTTTCTGCCATTTTACAGACTATTTTTTTCACATATTATTCACTAATAATTTTTGGATATTTTTCACATATCATTCAGACATTTTTCAACCATTTTACACATATTTTACTACTCATTTTCTGGTATTTTTCACATATTTTACTACTCATTTCCTGACATTTTAACACAAATTTCCTAATAATTTTCGGATATTTTTCACATATCTTTCGGACATTTTTAACTATATTTTTCACATATTTTACCAATAATTTTCAGATATTTTTGGGACCTTTTCGGACATTTTTCAGAGTTTTTTGGGACATTTTTTTAACTTTTTTCGGACATATTTCAAAATATTTTTGGACGTATTTCAGACTTTTTTTCCGGATATTTTTTAGACGTTTTTCAGACTTTTTTCTGCCATTTGTCAGACTATTTTTTTCACATATTTTACTAATAATTTTTGGATATTTTTCACATATCATTCAGACATTCACATATTTTACTACTCATTTCCTGATATTTTTCACACAAATTTCCTAATAATTTTCGGATATTTTTCACATATCCTTCGGACATTTTTAACTATATTTTTCATATATTTTACCAATAATTTTCAGATATTTTTGGGACCTTTTTCGGACATTTTTCAGAGTTTTTTGGGAAATTTTTTTAACTTTTTTCGGACATATTTCAAAATAATTTTGGACGTTTTTCAGACTTTTTTTCCCGGACATTTTGCAGACTTTTTCAGAGGTCAAGGGACCCCTTTGGAAATGGTCATGCCAGTTTTTCCTTTCCAAAATTTAGCCCAACTTTGGAGCCGACATGGTAGCATGACATGGTACCAATGGGTTCCTCTGGTTCCCTAGTTTCATATGATATCTGTGTCTTCACTCTAGTCCTTAAACTGAACCTACTAGATCCTCTGAAGGACAGTAAAGCCAGTCGGGATCTCCCACAATCCCACAGGTCTTATGGGGTTAAGTTCATGTGAGAAACAAAGACACTGAGAGAACGAGTTTGTTCTCTTAACAACAGAAAGAGAATGAAGCGAGTTAATCTCACCGACTGTAACTGGAGGCCTGCGACTAAAAGCTCCCGGCCGTTTCCTTCAGCCACACCGTGCCAGTGTGTGAAGCCAGCCGCTGGCCGGTGAGACCGCGGCGTGCTCTGTGATCAGCACATAAACTGCTCTCCACGCTGCTTTAGTCCACCGCCAGGCCGGGAAGAGCTGCACGCTGCAGGCCAACGCATCGCTTCCATAAAACATCTAAACATGGATCTGGAGACGGATCCCTTCACGCCTTCTTTCATGTTTAGAAATGTTAAAGTCTGCTGCTGCTGCCAGCTTTATACAAGACCTCCAGGAGTGTGTGTGTGTGTGAGTGTGTGTGTGTGTGTGTGTGTGTGTGTGTGTGCTGTCAGACCTTTTGACTGACGTTGTTTTGTTTCTCTTTCTTTTTCATGACAGCCAAAGAGCAGTACCACATCCCAGGTGAGTATTTTTTTATAACGGACTGTCAACCCTTCGCTGTAAATGCCTGATCAAATCAATTTAACCCAAACAGCTTGACAGGATTTAATAACAATAACATGCTCTGGTACCAGACTGCTTTTAAATCTGTAGTCTTGCAGTTTTCTCTCAGTGTTGTTCAGAACTTGTCAACGACATTAAATGCCTTGCTCAAAGGGAAGGCTGAAGGATGTAATGGAAATCTGTCGATTTCCCTAGATGAGTACTGATGAACGTTGAAATAACGATCTCAAACAGATGACATGTCTTTGTTGTATTTTATTCTTGCAAGAAGAGGCACTGGTTATACAGAGTCACATCGAGTCTGCAGAAGAGTGCGCCCCAGGCAAAAGTTACAATATCATAAGTAGGAAACTACAATGGGGAGCTATGGGAAAAAGAATTGTTTTAACACAGATAAGGAGTTGTTTTTACACAGTGTCCCGGTGAAAGTCAACACTCAGTACTTTCCCACTACATGAGACAAAGATTACACATTAGACAGAGTAGACAGTCATTTTCCACTGTTGCATAAAGAGACATCGCTACCTACATAGTAATTTTCCATTACAAGGACCTGCACTCCGATAACACAATCTCATTCACACAACATTGTTTTGCAACCCTCGTTACCTACTTTGGTTTATTTAGTTTCTTCTGGGTTCATTTTAGTTAAAGTGAGTACTATTGAGACTATTTTATTTTTGTTGAGTTTAAGTGAAAAGAAAAATCTGTAAACCAAAGATCACCCACCAATTTCCAAACTGATAACTAATAACAGATAACCACAAAATATGAGTTATATTTTCTAATGCTGCTTTACGTCATTTACTCAGTGGTCAGTTCAGACTGACCAGATGCATTGTTAAAAACTCTCTTACTAATAATTTTTGGACATTTTTCGGATGTTTTTCACGATTTTGTCGGATATTTTTCACTATTTTTTCATATATTTTACTAATAATTTTGGGATATTTTCACGTCTTTCAGACATTTTTCAACTATTTTTTCACATATTTTACTACTCATTTTCGGATATTTTTACATATTTTTCACATATGTTGCTAATCACTTTTTCAGATGTTTTTGACATTTTTTTTCACATATTTTACTAATAATTTGCGGACATTTTTACATATCATTGAGACAGTTTTCAACTATTTGTTCACGTATTTTACTAGTCATTTTTGGATATTTTTACATATTTTTTCATATATTTTACTAATCATTTTTTAGATTTTTCACATAATTTACTTATCATTTGCGGACCTTTTTTCACATATCATTCAGACATTTTTTCAACTTTTCTCCACACATTTTACTACTCCTTTTAGGATATTTTTAATTTATTTTCACATATTTTACTTATAATTTTCAGATATTTTCACATATCTTTCGAGCCTTTTTCAACTATTTTTTTTTTTACATATTTTACTAATCATTTTTATTTTTCAGTAAATTTTCACTATTTATGTCAAATATTTTACTAATAGTTTTTCCGATATTTTTCACATTTTTTTCACATATTTTACTAATAATTTGAAGATATTGTTGAACCATTTTTTTCAGATATTTCTCAAGTATTTTTTCATATGTTTTTACATATAGTTCTGCAACTGCTTGTCTTATGTTTTGTCTCTAGAAAATTATCTAGAAAATAATTTGGGCAGATACAGTAGTTTAGGAGAAATTCAGTGTTTCCTGAACAGCTTCCAATATTTCCAATCAAAACAAATCTGAAGCAAAGAGAGAGATTTGTGTGTTGGTGTGTAAATCAAGTCAGGTGTGAGAAAGGATTATTGATATATAATTTTCGTCTGTCCTCCCTTTGTGTGTTTGTGTGTGTGTGTGTGTGTGTGTGTGTGTGTGTGTGTGTGTGTGTGTGTGTGTGTGTGTGTGTGTGTGTGTGTGTGTGTGTGTGTGTGTGTGTCCAGGTACTGAAGACAGGCGTCTGAGCTATGAGTGTAACAGTAAGCCGGTGTGTCCCGCTAAGTGTCGCTGTGAGGCGAACGTGGTCGACTGCTCCAACCTCCGCCTCACCAAGTTCCCTGAACACCTGCCGTCCTCCACTGAAGAGCTGTGAGACACTTACACACCTGCACAGAGCACATGCACAGTCTATTTACAGTCCAGACAACACTTGGGGTTCGATATACAGTATATATATATATATATATATATATCTACTGTATACAAATGTTTTTGGAAAGCATCCCTCAAATTTAGTTATGAAAGAGTTGTGATGAAGCTATGTCTGAGGCAGGATATTTTACAGTTGAACATTAAACTTAATTATCAATAAATGACAGTAACAATAACATTTAAACAATTACCTTCACTGGAAATTAAATTAGTGTCAAATAACTCTGAATACATGTGGACATTTTTCAAGTATTTTTTTTAATATTTTACTACTCATTTTCAGATATTTGTACATATTTTTCACATATTTTGTCACATATTTTATTAATAATTTTTGGATATTTTTCACGTCTTTCGGACATTTTTCAACTATTTTTCCACATATTTTACTACTCATTTTCAGATATTTTTCACATATTTTTTCACATATTTTACTAATAATTTTTGGATATTTTTCACATATCTTGTGAAATGAAATTAGTATGAAATAGCTATGAATACAAATGTATTTGTATATGTATTTGTATTTGTATAATTTTCGGATATTTTTCAGTAATTTCTCACTATTTTTTTCACATATTTTAGTAATACTTTTTGGATACTTTTCACATATCATTCAGACATTTTTCAACTATTTTTCACATATTTTACTACTGATTTTCTATATTTTTTCACATATTTTACTACTCATTTCCTGATATTTTTCGCAGATTTTACTAATAATTTCGGATATTTTCACATATTTGACCAATTATTTTGGATATTTTTTAATTAAAAAAATTAAAAAAGAAATAAAAAAGTTTATTTTACTACTTTGTCTGTTACAACTGTAGATTACTCCTAAATTCACCAAAAGTCAGCATTAGATAACGCCTCATTTGCATATTTAAACATAACTTTTCAGAAAACTTGTAATACAAAGAATAACTGTCTTAATGTGAGTAATCAACTGGGGAGGTTTCATGGTGATATCTACTATTTAACATTTTCCTTCTTCTTATTTTTCCCTTCAGTATTTCAGCACTATTACCAATATATCTGTGATTAGACGATATCAGCTGACGATATCGGCCTTGTTGATATATCAGTCTGGCTCCAGTATTCAGTGTGCCATGTTCTATTTGAAGGATGCTTTTATTCAAAGTGCATTTTAGCACGGCCGGTCCCTGTGGGGGCGACGGGGTTAAAGCCATACTCATGATTACACTCCTATGCATGTACACTCACATACAGACTGTATATGAACACACACACAGGCACTTTATGGATATCCATGTTGACATGTTGTGTATGGACTCATCCTGCATGGATGCACACTCGGTGGATAAAACCGACTCGTCTGCTAATGATGTTTTCTCTGCGTCCTCTTCATGTCTGCTCTCTGTGAGCGTTCCAGGCGTCTCAACAACAACGACCTCTCCGTGCTGGAGGCCACCGGAGCCTTCAAGGGGCTTTCGCAGCTCAAGAAAATGTAGGTCACTCAGGAAACTTCAACAATGCAGAACACTCAATCATCAAAAGGAGCTTCCAGGAGATCTCATTGTCCTTCACCGTGACCTTAAAGGGGTTGTTTGAAGAGGTTTAGTGTTAGTGCCGTATTACCTACAGTAGATGGCGGTCGGCCCCCAGCTTGGAGAAACTCTAAAACATCAATATCAGTTTAATATGAAGTTTATTATATCAGGATAACCCCTTGAGATGCATCATCTCGTTTTCAAGGGGGTCCTAAAAAAAAACACAAGACAGAGACCGAACAGACTACAAAACAAACTGATAAAAAAAACAACAGAAAAACAACAAAACAACACAACACAACAGAAGATAATACAAAGTAAATAAAATAAAACAGAAACAAAAGTAAATAAGTAAAAATGACAATACAATAAAATAATAATAATAATAAACAAGATTTTGTTACAGCATTATATTGGACACAATCACAGAGTCAAGCTCAAGTTATAGTGAAGTGAAGAAACTAAGTAAAGGAATGGAACAGTGATAGCATTACTGGAAACATAGACAATTTGTTTTAAGGTGAGAAAATAAAACATTTTTAAAAATGCGAAATGATAACAGAGAACGGATATTCATAGCTAACATATTCCAGTCATAAGGAGCCCTAAACATAAAAGCTTTTTTGCCTACTTCCTTCGATACAAAGGGAACCATAAAAAGAAACTGATCAGAGCTTCTTAAGGAATAATTTGATACATAAGAGAACAAAGAATTGTTTTAGGCAAAAAGGATAATAGTTTAAGTGTACGCTATATTTAAATTATTTTCTCTGCTTTACCTCGCTGTCAGACAATCCTTTCTGACGGGGAACTGAAGCCGTTATCTATGCTCTCTTCAAAGCCACCAGACTCCATTCACAAAAACAGTAATTTTACTTCGCAGAACACAGGATTTGCTGGTCTACCGCTGCCTTGATCATTTAGTTTTAGGGCTGTCAAAGTTAACGTGATAATAACGGGTTAAATTCATTTCAACGCCACTAATTTAAACTAGAGAACCTGATGAATCCATCGGTACCAACCAGGTCTTACTAGCTTGTAGTGAAAGAGGTTAAATAACGCTCCAAACTTACGCTAAATTTTGGCGAGGAAAAACTGTCATGGCCATTTTCAAAGGAGTCTGCTGCAGTTTGCCATGTTATGATTTGAGCACATTGTTTTATGCTAAATGCAGTACCTGTGAGGGTTTCTGGACAATATCTGTCATTGTTTTGTGTTGTTAATTGATTTACAATAATGATTAGATAAGAGTATAAAATACTTGACGAATCTCCCTTTAAGGTTCATTTTGAACAGATAAAAAAATGTGTGATTAATTTGCGATTAATCACGATTAAATATTTTAATCGACTGACAGCCCCAGTTAGTTTGCTTCTGTTATTGTGTGACCCCTTTAAAACTTATCTTTAATATTAAAAAGAGGCTAAGAAGCGTCCAAAAGAAGTTTTTGGAGAGGATGCTCCAGATAAAAAAATGTTGTGTTTGACTTTGGTGTTTAAAAGGGTTAGTTCGGATTCACCAAAGTCACACAATAACTCAAACAAACAAACTGATCGACTGAACAACTCCACTTCAAAACACCCAAACTATCCCTTTAAGAGGGAAACAGGTTCAGGCCAAACGACTCTGTAATGTGAATTTTAAAAGTTACCTCGAAAGGTTGCTTCAGCAGAGTCGACTTTATTGTTGCTAAATGATCATTATTCATGGAGTCTGGTGGCTTTCTCTAAGAATCTCTAAGAATAGAGCTTGGGATAGATAAAACAGTGTGTGAAAACCCCAGACTCTAGAAAACGTTTTGTCTTCCTTCCTCCCAGCAACTTGAGCAACAACAAGATCTCAGAGATTGAGGACGGGGCGTTCGAAGGTGCGTCCGCGGTGGTGGAGCTCCACCTGACGGCCAACCACCTGGAGTCTGTGAGAGGAAGCATGTTGAAAGGCATGGAGGGACTACGCATGCTGTGAGTTCACCTCATACTCCTCCTCTTATATATTCATCATCGCAGAGAGTAAAGCATCGGTTAGACCCGTAAAGACCTCGGACAGATGACCTCTTTTAAAAAGCTGGGATTTAATGGGACGTAGGACTTCTAGGTTCACGTATATTGCCATTCTTCTATATACAAGTATACATTTGATTGCCACAGTGTATAAAAGGCACAACACAATGTGCAACATTTGACCAAATTTATCAGTTCTAAGTTTGTATTGATCCCCGTTGATCTAAAACCTAGTCAAACAGTACAGTCTCTTACAAGGTAACTTAGGTATTTTTCAACCTGGATCCTATTTTCCTATGTTTTTGTATCTAAAATATCTAAAAATATAATAAAAATAGTTTAAAAAAAGTCAAAGTATAGTATGTCGTAAAAATGTAAAAAGTTTAAAAAAAAAAGTTAAAAAAAGTCGAAGTATAGTTCGTCCTTAAAATGTAAAAAAAAATATATATATAAAAAATAAAATAAAAAAAGTTAAAAAAAAAAGTCAAAGTACAGTATGTCTTAAAAATGTTAAATAATTTAAAAAAAAAAAGTTTAAAAAAAAAGTCAAAGTACAGTATGTACTAAAAATGTTAAATAATTAAAAAAAAAAAAAAAAAAAAGTCAAAGTATAGTATGTCCTAAAAATGTAAAAAATAAAAAAAAGTTTATAAAAAAAGTCAAAGTATGACATGTCCTAAAAATGTAAAAAAAAAACAGTACAGTCTCTTAAAAGGTAACATGTATTTTTCAACCTGGACCCTATTTTCCTATGTTTTTGTATCTAAGTGGTAGGGCTGCAGCTATCGATTATTTTATTTATGGAGTATTCTACAGATTATTCCATCGCTTAATCAAGTAATCAGATAAAAAATACTTTGCTTTATTGAGGAGCCAATCCAATCCAAATCTATTTATAAAGGACATTTAAAAACAATACGATGTGACACAGTAACAAACAGAAAGTGAAAGGTAAGACAAAGGTTGTTATTTCTCTGTAGGGTTCTTTCCATAATGTTGTCAGACACTTCTAATAACAATCTGAGCCTGTCAGTGGTAAAAACAAGAACTTTTAGTGGACGTATATTGATATGTTACAGCCCGTTTACCGTCTGCATCGTTCTCTCTCAATACTAGACCAGTTTCAAAAGTTGCTGTCACTTAGACACAAAAACAAGTTTCTCTTTATGGCCTCATGCACTTAAATCTGAATGTGTGTGTGTGTGTGTGTGTTGTGTGTTGTAACTGTGTGTGTGTAGGATGCTGAGGAACAACAAGATCAGCTGCATCCATAACGGCAGCTTCACAGGTCTGAGCAACGTCAGACTGCTCTCCCTCTACGACAACCAGCTGAGCAGCATCCTGCCCGGAGCCTTCGACACGCTGCCCAACCTGTCCACGCTGTTAGTGACACACACGTGCACACACGCACACACGCACACACACACGCACACACACACACACACATGGTCTTTGTGTCCTACCCTACGTCTCCTCTGTCCATCAGGAATCTTCTGGCCAATCCTTTTAACTGTGACTGCCGCCTGTCCTGGTTCGGGGCGTGGCTTCGGAGCCGACGAATCGTGACGGGGAATCCTCGCTGCCAAGGCCCCGCCTTCCTCCGGGAGATCCCGCTGCAGGACGTAGCTGTACCTGACTTCCGCTGCGAGGACGGTACGATACACACACTCGATTATAAACACGAATGTACTGACAGGAACGTAGTAGGGCTGGGCGATATCGCAAAATTTGGTTTCGATCCGATACCAAGTAATACAGGGCCAGAATCGCCGATATTGATACCGATACGATACTTTTTACAATTAAAAGCTGTTTATTACACGGCTTTGTTGAATACCCGATTCTGATTGGTCAATCACAACGTTCTACGGTCTGTTATGTCTTTATAGCAGACCGTTGCTATGTATAACAGACCGTTGCTATGTATAACAGACCGTTGCTATGTATAACAGACCGTTGCTATGTATAACAGACCGTTGCTACATATAGCAGACCGTTGCTATGTATAACAGACCGTTGCCATGTATAACAGACCGTTGCTACGTATAGCAGACCGTTGCTACGTGTAACAGACCGTTGCTACGTATAGCAGACCGTTGCTATGTATAACAGACCGTTGCTACATATAGCAGACCGTTGCTATGTATAACAGACCGTTGCTACATATAGCATACCGTTGCTATGTATAACAGACCGTTGCTACGTATAGCAGACCGTTGCTATGGGCACAGCTCTGATGTCAGTCAAAGTATAGTATGTCCTAAAAATGTAAAAAAAAAGAAAAAAAGAAAAGTTAAAAAAAAGTCAAAGTATAGTATGTCCTAAAAATGTAAAAAAAAAAAAAAAGTAAAAAAAAAAGGCAAAAGTATAGTATGTCCTAAAAACTTAAAAAAATAAAAAAAAGTTTTAAAAAAAAAGTCAAAGTATAGCATGTCCTAAAAACTTTTTAAAAAGAATAGAAAAATAAAATAAAAAAAGGTTAAAAAAGTCAAAGTATAGCATGTGCTAAAAATGTAAAAATGTTTTAAAAAGAATAAAATAAAAAAGTGAACAAAAAGTCGAGGTATAGTATGTCCTAAACATGTAAAAAAAAAAAAAAAGTCAAAGTATAGCATGTGCTAAAAATGTAAAAAAAAATATATATAAAAAATAAAATAAAAAAAAGTTTTAAAAAAAGTCAAAGTATAGTATGTCCTAAAAATTAAAAAAAAAAAAAAAAAAAAGTTTAAAAAAAGTCAAAGTATAGTATGTCCTAAAAATATAAAAAAAAAAAATATATATATATACAAAATAAAATAAATAAAGTTTTAAAAAAAGTCAAATTATATCAAGTCCTAAAAATGTAAAAAAAAAATAAAAGTTAGTCAAAATTTAGTATGTCTTAAAAATGTGAAAAAAGATAAAAAAAAGTTTAAAAAAAATAGTGAAACTATAGCATTGCTAAAAATGTAAAAAAAAAAAAAGTTTAAAAAAAGTCAAAGTATAGTATGTCCTAAAAATGTAAAGAAAAAAAAAAAAAGTTCAGAAAAAGTCAAATCATAGCAAGTCCTAAAAATGTAAAAAAAAAATATATATATATATATATATATATATATATATATAAAAATTAAAATAAAAAAAGTTTTAAAAAAAGTCAAAGTATAGTAAGTCCTAAAAATGTAAAAAAAAAAAGTTAGTCAAAATATAGTATGTCTTCAAAATGTGAAAAAAGATTAAAAAAAAAAAAAGTTTAAAAAAAAAAAATGGAAACTATAGCATGTGCTAAAAATGTAAAAAAAAAAAAAAAAAAAAGTTTAAAAAAAGTCAAAGTATAGTATGTCCTAAAAATGTAAAAAAAAAAAATATATATATAAAATATAAAATAAAAAAGTTTTAAAAAAAGTCAAAGTATAGTAAGTCCTAAAAATGTATAAAAAAAGTTAGTCAAAATATATAGTATGTCCTAAAAATGTGAAAAATAAAAAAGCTTTAAAAAAAATGGAAACTATAGCATGTGCTAAAAATGTAAAAAAAAAAAAATAAAAAAAGTTTTAAAAAGTCAAAGTATACTATGTCCTAAAAATGTAAAAAAATAAAAAAAGTTTAAAAAAAAAAGTCAAAGTATAACATGTCCTAAAAATGTAAAGAAAAAAAAAAAAAAATTTAGAAAAAGTCAAATTATAGCAAGTCCTAAAAATGTAAAAAAAATATATATATATATAAAAAATAAAATAAAAAAAGTTTTAAAAAAAGTCAAATTATATCAAGTCCTAAAAAGGTAAAAAAAAATAAAAGTTAGTCAAAATATAGTATGTCTTAAAAATGGGAAAAAAGATTAAAAAAAAAAAAAAAGTTTAAAAAAAAAAAATGGAAACTATAGCATGTGCTAAAAATGTAAAAAAAAAAAAAAAAAAAGTTTAAAAAAAGTCAAAGTATAGTATGTCCTAAAAATGTAAAAAAAAAAAAAAAAGTTTAAAAAAAAGTCAAAGTACAGTATTTCCTAAAAATGAAAAAATATATAAATATATATATAAAAAATAAAATAAAAAAAGTTCAGAAAAAGTCAAATTATAGCAAGTCCTAAAAATGTAAAAAAAAATATATATATATATATATATAAAAATTAAAATAAAAAAAGTTTTAAAAAAAGTCAAAGTATAGTAAGTCCTAAAAATGTAAAAAAAAAAAAGTTAGTCAAAATATAGTATGTCTTAAAAATGTGAAAAAAGATTAAAAAAAAAAAAAAGGTTTAAAAAAAAAAAATGGAAACTATAGCATTTGCTAAAAATGTAAAAAAAAAAAAAAAAAAAGTTTAAAAAAAGTCAAAGTATAGTATGTCCTAAAAATGTAAAAAAAAAAAAAAAAGTTTAAAAAAAGTCAAAGTATAGTATGTCCTAAAAATGTAAAAAAAAAAAATATATATATAAAATATAAAATAAAAAAGTTTTAAAAAGTCAAAGTATAGTATGTCCTAAAAATGTAAAAAAAATATATATATATATAAAAAATAAAATAAAAAAAGTTTTAAAAAGTCAAAGTATAGTATGTCCTAAAAATGTAAAAAAAAAATATATATATATATATAAATAAATAAATAGAATAAAAAAAGTTTTAAAAAAAGTCAAATTATATCAAGTCCTACAAATGTAAAAAAAAATAAAAGTTAGTCAAAATATAGTATGTCTTAAAAATGTAAAAAAGATAAAAAAAAAAGTTTAAAAAAATAGTGAAACTATAGCATGTGCTAAAAAATGTAAAAAAAAAAAAAAAAAAGTTTAAAAAAAGTCAAAGTATACTATGTCCTAAAAATGTAAAAAAAAAAAAAAAAAGTTTAAAAAAAAGTCAAAGTACAGTATTTCCTAAAAATGAAAAAATAAATAAATATATATATAAAAAATAAAATAAAAAAAGTTTTAAAAAAAGTCAAATTATATCAAGTCCTAAAAATGTAAAAAAAAATATATATATATATATATAAAAATTAAAATAAAAAAAGTTTTAAAAAAAGTCAAAGTATAGTAAGTCCTAAAAATGTAAAAAAAAAAAAGTTAGTCAAAATATAGTATGTCTTAAAAATGTGAAAAAAGATTAAAAAAAAAAAAAAGGTTTAAAAAAAAAAAATGGAAACTATAGCATTTGCTAAAAATGTAAAAAAAAAAAAAAAAAAAGTTTAAAAAAAGTCAAAGTATAGTATGTCCTAAAAATGTAAAAAAAAAAAAAAAAGTTTAAAAAAAGTCAAAGTATAGTATGCCCTAAAAATGTAAAAAAAAAAAATATATATATAAAATATAAAATAAAAAAGTTTTAAAAAGTCAAAGTATAGTATGTCCTAAAAATGTAAAAAAAATATATATATATATAAAAAATAAAATAAAAAAAGTTTTAAAAAGTCAAAGTATAGTATGTCCTAAAAATGTAAAAAAAAAATATATATATATAAAAAATAAAATAAAAAAAGTTTTAAAAAAAGTCAAATTATATCAAGTCCTACAAATGTAAAAAAAAATAAAAGTTAGTCAAAATATAGTATGTCTTAAAAATGTAAAAAAAGATAAAAAAAAAAAGTTTAAAAAAAATAGTGAAACTATAGCATGTGCTAAAAATGTAAAAAAAAAAAAAAAAAAAAAAGTTTAAAAAAAGTCAAAGTATAGTATGTCCTAACAATGTAAAAAAAAAAAAAAAGTTTAAAAAAAAGTCAAAGTACAGTATTTCCTAAAAATGAAAAAATAAATAAATATATATATAAAAAATAAAATAAAAAAAGTTCAGAAAAAGTCAAATTATAGCAAGTCCTAAAAATGTAAAAAAAAAAATATATATATATATATATAAAAATTAAAATAAAAAAAGTTTTAAAAAAAGTCAAAGTATAGTAAGTCCTAAAAATGTAAAAAAAAAAAAGTTAGTCAAAATATAGTATGTCTTAAAAATGTGAAAAAAGATAAAAAAAAAAAAAAAGGTTTAAAAAAAAAAAATGGAAACTATAGCATGTGCTAAAAATGTAAAAAAAAAAAAAAAAAAAAAGTTTAAAAAAAGTCAAAGTATAGTATGTCCTAAAAATGTAAAAAAAAAAAAAAAAAGTTTAAAAAAAGTCAAAGTATAGTATGTCCTAAAAATGTAAAAAAAAAAAAAATATATATAAAATATAAAATAAAAAAGTTTTAAAAAAAGTCAAAGTATAGTAAGTCCTAAAAATGTATAAAAAAAGTTAGTCAAAATATATAGTATGTCCTAAAAATGTGAAAAATAAAAAAGCTTTAAAAAAAAGAAGTCAAAGTATAGCATGTGCTAAAAATGTAAAAAAAAATATATATAAAAAATAAAATAAAAAAAAGTTTTAAAAAAAGTCAAAGTATAGTATGTCCTAAAAATGTAAAAAAAAAAAAAAAAGTTTCAAAAAGTCAAAGTATAGTATATCCTAAAAATGTAAAAAAAAACAAAAATAAAAAAAAGTTTAAAAAAAAAAGTCAAAGTATAGCATGTTCTAAAAATGTAAAGAAAAAAAAAAAAAGTTTAGAAAAAGTCAAACTATAGTAAGTCCTAAAAATGTAAAAAAAAAAAGTTAGTCAAAATATAGTATGTCTTAAAAATGTGAAAAAAGATTAAAAAAAAATAAAAAAAAGTTTAAAAAAAAAGTGAAACCATAGCATGTGCTAAAAATGTAAAAAAAAATATATATAAAAAATAAAATAAAAAAAAGTTTTAAAAAGTCAAAGTATAGTATGTCCTAAAAATGTAAAAAAAAAAAAAAAAAGTTTCAAAAAAGTCAAAGTATAGTATATCCTAAAAATGTAAAAAAAATAAAAAATGAAAAAAAGTTTCAAAAAAAAAGTCAAAGTATAGCATGTTCTAAAAATGTAAAGAAAAAAAAAAGATTTTATAAAAAGTTAAAGTATAGTAAGTCCTAAAAATGTAAAAAAAAAAAAGTTAGTCAAAATATAGTAAATCTTAAAAATGTGAAAAAAGATAAAAAAAAAAAAAAAAAAAGTTTAAAAAAAGTCAAAGTATAGTATATCCTAAAAATGTAAAAAAAATTAAAAATTAAAAAAAATTAAAAAAAAAAAAGTCAAAGTATAGCATGTTCTAAAAATGTAAAGAAAAAAAAAAAAGTTTAGAAAAAGTCAAAGTATAGTAAATCCTAAAAATGTAAAAAAAAATAAAAATTAAAAAAAATTAAAAAAAAAAAAGTCAAAGTATAGCATGTTCTAAATAGTAAAGAAAAAAAAAAAAAGTTTAGAAAAAGTCAAAGTATAGTAAATCCTAAAAATGTAAAAAAAAAAAAAGTTAGTCAAAATATAGTATGTGTTAAAAATGTGAAAAAAGATAAAAAAAAGTTTTAAAAAAAAGTCAAAGTATAGCATGTTCTAAAAATGTAAAGAAAAAAAAAAAAAGTTTAGAAAAAGTCAAAGTATAGTAAATCCTAAAATTTAAAAAAAAAAAAAAGTTAGTCAAAATATAGTGTCTTAAAATGTGAAAAAAGATTAAAAAAAAATAAAAAAAAGTTTTAAAAAAAAAGTGAAACTATAGCATGTGCTAAAAATGTAAAAAAAAAAAAAAAAAAGTTTAAAAAAAGTCAAAGTATAGTATGTCCTAAAAATGTAAAAAAAAATATATAAAAAAAATAAAATAAAAAAAGTTAAAAAAGTCAAAGTATATAATATCCTAAAAATGTAAAAAAAAAAATTAAAAAAGAAAAGAAAAAGTTAAAGTTAAAATATAGTTTGTCCTAAAAATGAAAAAAAAAAAAAAAAAATGAAAAAAAAAATCTTAAAGAAAGTCAAAGTATAGTATGTCCTAAAAATGTTAAAATAAAGAAAAAAAGTCCAAAAAAAGTCAAAGTATAGCATGTCCTATAGCAGACCGTTGCTAAGTATAGAAGACCGTTGCTACGTATAGCAGACCGTTGCTACGTATAGCAGACCGTTGCTACGTATAGCAGACCGTTGCTACGTATAGACCAGGGGTGTCAAACTCATTTTAGTTAAGGGGCCACATACTGCCCACTTTGATCTCAAGTGGGCCAGACCAGTAAAATCATAGCATGATAACGCATACACAACGACAATATTTCTCTATGTTTAAATCATTGGTGAATGTTTTTGGATGATAAACCCTATTTTAAGGTCTTTCTACAATAAACTAGAAACATAAAGACCAAAAACTCAGACATCAGCCCACTGTTTATCTGCCTGGGCTCTCCTCTGCAGATTCCCTCGCTCTGTGACGCGTTTGACGTCAAACGCGTCACAAAGCGAGCAGCGAGCGCTGCTGCCTGTGGCAATGAGCGCTTCTGCTTTGGAGCAGACATCGCATTTACGCTGTTTTTGAAGCAATTACTGGATCGATTAAAAAAAATATTATATTCTTTGAGCACAGAAACTTGCTGCGAACACAACAAACACACAGATTTTCCAGTTACCGTTGTAAAAAAATAGGATGTGGTCCATTTTTCTTGGAAAACTCTGCACTCTGTGTCCACTTTTCTTTTCTTTTGACAGAGACATTTGGGGGTGAGGGTGTCACGCTTTTGACAGAAAAAGACCGGACGGATTAAAAAAAGCCGGTTGCCGCTATCTGCCGTTTAGTTCTCAGTGTAAATCGCTACTCTTACTCTTCACTTGTTTAATTTACAGTCTATGTGGGCATTCTCTGTGACAGTGCGACCCCAGTGGACTGATTAGGAATTGCAGCTACTTTTATAGAAATGCAATTTATGTCTTTCTGTAATTTTCACACTTAGCAAAGTCATCGGGCGGGCCGGATCCGGCCCGCGGGCCTTATGTTTGACACCCCTGGTATAGACTGTTCTACTCTTTGACGTTTGTAGATGAGAGAAACTGATCCTTTTTTGTAACGATCTTATTGACGGTAGTACCCCTCCGGTGTGTTCAGGCTCTGTTGTGGAGGACAGCAGCTGTGCTTCGGGTCCGCAGTGTCCCAGCCAGTGTACCTGTATGGACACGGTGGTCCGCTGCAGCAACAAACACCTGCAGGCTCTGCCCAGAGGACTCCCTCGCAACGTCACCGAACTGTGAGTCACAAAGACCAAACACAGCATCTCTTTCACTTAGATTGTGTTTCACATCATCTTCAGTCCTGTCACTGTTTGTTTAGACCTTACTGCTCGCCTCTCCAGCGTAGTCCCATAAGGCAGTGAGTCTTGTAAAACAACAATATCTGGACGTCAAGCCGTCCATAAGATATGTTTATCACGTCCATCAAGCCTCTCCTTCTCCTTCAGTTACAGTAGGACAGAGTTACTACTTTTTCTAGTTTCAGGCAGCCATCTGCCCCTTTGGGCCTCATGTAGGAGGCCATATATGGACAAATTTCCTTTTAATTTTCTTCATATCTTATTTTATTAGTCCCCATTGATCTCTACGATTCAGTAATGTTTTCTTATTGTTGCTCTTCTCTCAGTTAAGAGAACATTGGTCGAGAGCACTCTTACCAAGATAAGAAAAAAAACATCTTGTTTTCACAGTCCACAAATGATTTGTGCAACACAAGGAAATCATATAATCAAATTTAGATTATTATATGTTTTAGAGTCATTATAATGACTGGATTATTAAAGAAATATATTGGTCCATCGATCCCAATTAAGACTAGAAAAACCCCTGGATGATATTTAGTACGTTCAGCTTCTGAAATGCTTACAAACTGTTCTTCAATGCTTTCGATTTTACTGTAAACAATCACATGTTTACTTTAAGTTTATTTAACAGTAGCTCAATTTCACTACTGCTGAAGTTCTTATTATTATTATAGTATTTGCACATGGCACACAACATCTGCCCTTATATAGTGTTTAGGGGTAATGTTACCTACTGTATGCGAATAATAAACACTCGGCCACACGCCCCCAATTTATGATTCATCATTCAGCACATCTGGATGTTAAGAACGTTTGCTGCCTCTGGATTTGACTTCTGTTATTTTTTCTCTTAAGAGAAATATTTCGTAAACTGAAAATGTTATCCGTATTTGACGTCAATAGAATGCAAATTTGTTTATAAAGCCGTCCACAGGATTGAAAGCTTGCAAGCTAAATTTTTTCTGGAAATATTTTCAGTTAAAGCCGGACCAGATGGTCCAGTCCTGGGAGTTATGGGTTTTATTCTATTATGAATATTTAGTTTCATATTACTTTTCTTATTTGTGTGAGACTTTTTTTTTTTTACAGGATAATGACTTTATGTTTTGAAACTAATTATTTTTATTCAAAATTGTAAGTTTATTTTATTTGAATGTTTTAATCAGAGCTAGAGGAGATCTGTGATAAGCCTGTAAGGCTTTTGTTCTGCCTTGCATATTCTGTTATTATTTATATTGTTTTGTTAAATGTTCTTTTTATATGTGCTATTAAATACATCATCATGTTATACGAGAGCTGAATTAGGTAGTGAAAGATGTGACAGTAATTATCTTATCAGTGATGTTCAAAAGGTTTTAATTATGAGTTTCTCAGGTAGCTGGTGAACATTGTGAGACTGGTGAATACATTTAGATTCTACATTTAAATCTCTCAGTGCTCTGATTGTTTTCCTGCAGTAACCCGGCTCTTTAATTAAGGTTCTCCTTTCATATAGTGCCAAATGTGTTAATTTGATTTTATTCATTCAGCAGGAGGAGAATCAGGGACCTCTTGACTTTGTCGGAGACATGATTTATGTGTGAAACGATCTGAATGGAGGATGTGAATTACTATTTAACAGAGATGCACAATAACCGTCTCTCTCTTGTCCTCTCAGATATCTGGATGGAAACCAGTTCACCAGTGTTCCTAAGGAGTTGGCCACTTTCAAATACCTGCAGCTTGTGTAAGAGACACTCGACTAAACACTCTATTCACACTAATCCTCTCGCTGCTCTGACCCTCAGAAACGTCTCCTGATACTCTATTACAACCACTGACACTGTCAACAGTAATTACACCTTTCTGCTCCACCGCCTCTATCAACACATCTACATCAATAATAATAATAATGATAAGAAGAATCTTTGTTGTCGGCTTACAAGGTTGGTTAAAACACATCATAGTAAGTCACAATATATACCATAAATGACACAACATGCACAGTACAGATAACGGTAACGGACATGGTCACAGTGTGAATGGTGTTTTTGAATTTAGTAAAGTTATTGTATTTTGGTATGAAAAGCTTTTTGTAAATGTTCTTGGTTGCTGCGGTGGATCTATAGTACAACGGAGTATTAGGGCCACATTGAGGGGAAATAAAGTCTGAGATTTCGAGAATAAAGTCATAATATTACGAGAAAAAAAGTCGTGATTTAATGAGAATTCAGTCATAACTTTACGAGAAAAAAAGTCGTAATATAACGAGAATTAAGTCAGAAGTTTACGAGAACAAAGTCATAATATTACGAGAATAGTCATAACTTTACGAGAAAAAAGTCGTAATTTAATGAGAATAAAGTCATAACTTTACGAGAAAAAAAGTTGTAATATTACGAGAATTAAGTCAGAAGTTTACGAGATAAAAGTCATAATATTACGAGAATAAAGTCATAACTTTACGAGAAAAAAGTCGTAATTTAATGAGAATAAAGTCAGAATTTTACAAGAAAAAAAGTTGTAATATTACGAGAATCAAGTCAGAAGTTTACGAGAAAAAAGTCATAATATTACGAGAATAAAGTCATAACTTTATGAGGAAAAAGTCGTAATTTAATGAGAATAAGGTCATACTATTTCAAGAAAAAAAAAAGTCCTAATATTATGAGAATAAAGTCATAATTTTACGAGAAAAAAAGTTGTAATATTACGAGAATTAAGTCATAACTTTACGAGAAAAAAGTCGTAATTTAATGAGAATAAGGTCATACTATTTCAAGAAAAAAAAAGTCGTAATATTACGAGAATAAAGTCATAACTTAACGAGATAAACAATAATTTCCTCCTCCTCTAAAGAGTCAGTTTCCTCCATCAGGTCCGCTTGGTTCTTTCTTCAGAATAAGCTCAGTTTCTTTAACACTCTTTTCCAGGTCCTGATACTGATGATAATCTGGTGGAGCTACAGTTCCTACACAGCTCATCTGACATGGAATTTAAAGCTGCACTTTAACCTCATAGTAACTTTTTCATTTAGTTAATCCTACATGTTGGTATGTTGGAAGTATACTGGATGCAGAAGAGCAGCAAACCCACGGTGACTGTATTCCTGAAGGTCTCCAGCAGGGGGAGCTGCTGACTGTGGGGAGAAGTCCAGCTCAGCTTCATGTTTTTATATCTTTATCACAAACTCGATTCAGCGAGCAGCAGCATTTTAACACGTCGTAATGGGAAACTGTGTGTGAGTGTGTGTGTGTGTGTGTGTGTGTGTGTGTACTGTATATGTTTGTGTAACTAATGGAACTCCTGCAGTGTATTATGCGAGTGTGTATTGATTGTAATTGACCTTTTGTCTCTGCAGAGATCTGAGCAACAATAAAATCAGCTCCCTGTCGGACGACTCCTTCTCCAACATGAGCCAGCTCACCACGCTGTGAGTCCACACACACACACACACACACACACACACACACACACACACACACACACACACACACACACACACACACACACACACACACACACACACACACACACCTAATAATGTCTTTGTCAAATTAATCTTCAGGTTCCCAGCTTTCAGATGATGTACACCTACTGTTGACCTGCTATCTCCCCCTAAAGACCTCCTGGACCCCCCTAAAGACCCCCTGAACCCCCCTAAAGACCCCCTGTACCCCCCTAAAGACCTCCTGGACCCCCTAAAGACCCCCTGAACCCCCTTAAAGACCCCCTGAACCCCCCTAAAGACCCCCTGAACCCCCCTAAAGACCCCCTGAACCCCCTAAAGACCCCCTGTAGCCCCCTAAAGACCCCCTGACCCCCCTAAAGACCCCCTGAACCCCCCTAAAGACCCCCTGAACCCCCTTAAAGACCCCCCTGAACCCCCCTAAAGACCCCCTGTACCCCCCTAAAGACCTCCTGGACCCCCCTAAAGACCCCCTGAACCCCCTTAAAGACCCCCTGAACCCCCTTAAAGACCCCCCTGAACCCCCCTAAAGACCCCCTGTACCCCCTAAAGACCCCCTGTACCCCCTAAAGATCCCCTGGACCCCCCCCCCTAAAGAAGACTAAAACTTGTGGTTCTCAGGTTGTTTGTATCTCAGAGTTAAAGCGGTCATTGTTGTGTTGTTTCTCCTCCTGCAGGATCCTCAGTTACAACTCTCTACGCTGTATCCCTCCTCTGGCGCTGGGTGGGCTGCGCTCCCTGAGACTGCTGTGAGCTCTCACACACACACACACACACCATACTTCTCACTGGCCAAACCACATCACTGTCGCTTTATTACAACAAGCCATCGTCTGTTTTTCTGACTTTAAATATTCCTCAGTAGTCATGTTGGTCTCTGAGTTTTCAGTTTGACCGTTTCTGACGCTCGGCTGTGTCCGTCTTTCAGCTCTCTCCATGGCAACGACATCTCGGAGCTGCAGCATGGCATCTTCAGCGACGTGTCCTCCCTGTCTCACCTGTAAGCACTCAAATATACATGTAGTACACCACACACACGTACATGTACATGCGTAATGACAGCTGCTGCTGAGTGAAACGGACAGCAGGGTCTGTCCTCGCTGACAGAATGAGGTCTGTGTGTGTGTGTGTGTGTGTGTGTGTGTGTGTGTGTGTGTGTGTGTGTGTGTGTGTGTGTGTGTGTGTGTGTGTGTGTGTGTGTGTGTGTGTGTGTGTGTGTGTGTGTCTGTGTGTGTGTGTGTGTGTGTGTGTGTGTGTGTGTGTGTGTGTGTGTGTGTTCATCCCCCTCCTTCATGGCTCCAGTCAGATGGAGTCCAGTTCTCACAGAGTGAGTGGTTTCAAGTGGCTGCTCGGTGGATTGAATTAGCTGGAGAGATCCATCGTTTCCCATGGGTCTATTGATCTGAGGCCTGTGTGTGCGTGTGTGTGCGTGTGTGTGTGTGTGTGTGTGTGTGTGTGTGTGTGTGTGTGTGTGTGCATGTACAGTATAATCATCTTCAGTCAAGCATGACCCATGTGAGTCAATCTGAGGATCTACAGTAAGTGTGGAGGGAGGAGAGGAGAGATGGATGGTGGAGGGAAAGATGAAGATGAAGGGGAATAAGGAAGGGAGGAGAGGAGGAGGTGATGGAGGAGAGGAGGAGGAGAAGGGAAAAGCATGTAAGGAGGGAGGGAGTATTTTTATTTTTTGTCTTCAGATGATTGAAATCAATTCTGAAAACCAAATCCTGCTGATAAAGATGATGAGTCGGACTTTAAGATGATCTTGTGTAACTAAGATTTACTGTTTTTTTGATGTTGAGGCTCCTCTCTGGTGCTTTATTATTATTATTATTATTATTATTATTATTATGGTCTAAAGCAGTGACACCTTTTCCATCATTGAGTAAACTGACGACCCCTGACTACGTGGCATATTTTATGGATATTATATTCAATATATAACAATAACAGTTCAGAACAACTGGTAAACTG
This sequence comes from Sebastolobus alascanus, assembly GCA_916701645.2. Classification (NCBI taxonomy): domain Eukaryota; kingdom Metazoa; phylum Chordata; class Actinopteri; order Perciformes; family Sebastidae; genus Sebastolobus; species Sebastolobus alascanus. The sequence goes on from CAKAOJ020000539.1 coordinate 107,492, forward strand.
TACACATAACTCAAATAGTGAACGCAAGTAACTCCTGGAACTTTGTGTAAAACGAGCGATATGGATGAATTATGTCATGTGAATATTACATCAGAGATGAGTTATTTTAGGAACTTTGGTACAATTTTTTTCATTTTTAACAATCATACATACTTATTAGACTTCTTTTTTGACAAATCTAGGAAGTGTTTTCCTCCTCTTCATCATCACTTGTTCCTGATGCAGTTTAATGGACTGAGGAGAACTGAATATTCTCTCATGTGACCTTGATCTGTGTGTGTGCATGTCAGCGTTACATGATGACTGATGTTTGATCCCACGTGTGTCTCTGATCAAGTGAATCAATTGAGCCGACCCGCTCTACTCTAAATGATCATTATTAGCTCCACGATCACGTGTGTGTGCGTGCGTGCGTGCGTGCGTGCGTGCGTGCGTGCGTGTGTCTGAGTAGAGTTGTGAGGACTGACAGCTCCACCCTGTGGCTTTAAAAAATAGTGCAATAGTGTTTCTTTCTTTCTTTGGTTCTTTGGTTCTTTGTTTCTTTCTTTCTTTCTTTCTTTCCTTTTCCTTTGTTTGTTTGTATGTTTCATTCCTATATTTCTGTCATCTGTCTCTGTCTTTCTTTCCTTTTCTTGTCTTTATTTTTTTCCCTTTCTTTCTTTCTTTCTTTCAGATCATGGTAGGGTTAAGGTGGAGGGTTCTCTATAAGCTTCCTGAGCAGGGTTAAGGTGGAGGGTTCTCTATGAGTTTCCTGAGTAGGGTTAAGGTGGAGGGTTCTCTATGAGCTTCCTGAGTAGAGTTAAGGTGGAGGGTTCTCTATAAGCTTCCTGAGCAGGGTTAAGGTGGAGGGTTCTCTATGAGCTTCCTGAGTAGGGTTAAGGTGGAGGGTTCTCTATGAGCTTCCTGAGCAGGGTTAAGGTGGAGGGTTCTCTATGAGCTTCCTGAGCAGGGTTAAGGTGGAGGGTTCTCTATAAGCTTCCTGAGTAGGGTTAAGGTGGAGGGTTCTGACTCTCTGTCTCTCTATGTCACATATGTCAAACTCAAGGCCCACGGGCCAAATCCGGCCCGCAGTGGTATTATCTTTGGCCCGCAGGATAATATCTAATTACTATTAGAGCTTGCCCGCCGGTATATTGCACGCACCACTAATACTACAAATCCCACAATGCACTGCCAGTGCGTTGCTACGTGAGGGCCTGCAAGCGCGAGCCTTTGCACTACTCGCTCATCAGCAGCTTTATGGAGCTAGTCACCTGTGGCCAACTTTCAGCTATCCCACTCCCCAAAAAATGGCTAAACGAAAGGTGGACTTTGAAAACAGAGGTTTTCAAGGCAGGTGGGAGGCAGAGTATATGTTCGCGGATATAAAGGGCAAACCTGTTTGTCTTGTGTGCGGAGACGGTGTGGCTGTAATGAAAGAATATAACGTAAGAAGACACTATGAAGCGACTGAGAGCGCTTTTTTTCTTGTACCACAGGGCATGTTTGGTTTTTCTTTGGAGGAAATTATTTTTTGGCTGTTGTTGGCATGTGGAAAAATGTCTTCATTAGAAATTACTCTGGAAAAGCTGCAGATAGAGCCATAAGAAATGAATGCAACAGATTTTTCATTTATTTAATGTTTAATGTTTTTTTTATAGGCAATAACTTAAGCTTTGTTAGTTCCATGTTCAATATGTGCAATAAGTTCATTTCAATAAGTTTTGCAATAAACATTGAACCAGTTCGGCCCTCGACTTGTACCAATTTTTTTATTTGGCCCACTGTGTATTTGAGTTTGACACCCCTGCTCTATGTGTTCCCCATCAGAGCGATCGGAGCTAACCCTCTGTACTGTGACTGCCGTCTGCTCTGGCTGTCGGACTGGGTGAAGAGCGGTTATAAGGAACCCGGTATCGCCCGCTGTGCCGGGCCTCGCGGTATGGAGGGCAAGCTGCTGCTCACCACGCCCGCCGACAACTTCCAGTGTCTGGGTAAGCCGGCAGGAAGCCACCTTAACTTAAGAATACTCGCACATGTACAAACTGCACATGAAAGACCAGCTCTGCGGTCGGTTCATGTCGTGTTTTGATCACTTTTAGTGTTCAGTCAAAACACTTTATGCGGTTATTAAAAGTGCTTTCATGTAAAAACCTGTTCACATGATGCTGATATTATCCGTGGTCCTCCTGCTGATGAATACAAAGTTAACAGACTATTTTAATCCTGTGTGATTCTGTCTTTATAAAATGATCTAAGAGAACGAACACCCACATACTGTCGCTTCCTCGTAGATGATGTTTAATAAAAGGGAGCTTCAGTCTGTGTGACCTTCATCAGGAGTTGGCTGCTTTCACTCCTACACACCTGTCACAGCTGAAAACGCTGCAGTCTTTAACTGTGAGGGTCTTAATAAAAGACACACATACTGCCGCCGTGTGAGCTGAATTCTAATTCCCTTGTATTTTGTTTAAGATGAACAGGCCTCTATTTTAAGAGAAGGCCGTATGCACAATGCTGTGCAAGGTCAGAGACGGGTGTGAATTCGACATTATTATTTTTCATTCATATGGATGCAGCTGAACTACGGCTGCAACAAAAGTACAGAATAAAGGAACCTTATATAGTTTAGTTTGAAATAAATGATTTGTTAGGTTGCTTTCAGTTAGAATTGGTCATTTATAGATTTTCTATCCAGAGCGACTTGTGATTTTATTCTTTTCAGCAGATCATTATTTATTATTTCTGAGACTGATAACGACATTTGAGATAGTATATTTGTCGATATTCTTTTTTAACCCCCTGAGACCCTCCCGACTGGTTCAGTTTTAGAGCTCGAGTGAAGCTGCAGATATCAGTGTATTACCTACAGTAGATGACGGTCGGCATGCCCCCAGATCGGAGAAACAGACAGGAGTACCAGCACGGGAGCAAAGCGATGTAATACTGTGGACGAGGGCAGCAGATAAACAGATTTTAGACACCTAAAAAAACGTGTAGAGGCAAAAGAAATGCTCCCAATCTCACATTTAGCACTTTAATGTGATTATTGTTATAAAGCATTATGAATATTTATGAGTGCTTATAACTATAACTATACAGTGCTAAGTATAAGTATTATAATCCATTATAGACATGGGCGTCATAGAAAGTGCTACCCATTCTACTTTTTAAAAAAAACGTTTTTATTCTTGCGGTTCTACCTCTCCATCCTTTAATATTATATTCTCCTCTGATTTTAATCTCCTGTGTTTGATGATCTCGCCGGTTGTTTTTATAAGATCACCGTTTTTCTTTTTCCTGTGAGGCACTTTGTTAGAAAAGTGCTATACAAACAAAGTTTATTATTATATTTATTATAAGCTAAAATGTGGCCTATAATATGTCTCCTGCTGCTGTAATCTTCATTCAGCTCATTGAGTGACTTCTAAAACAGCAGTGATGATTTATCTGTGTGATAGTACAGAGACGACTGATCTTTTATTTAGTGTTTTCTATTCATTTCTGCGTTGGGAATCACTTTCAGCAGTTGTGATGAAAAGCTTAATTAATCTGCAGCGAATTAAAGTTGTGAAATAACAAAGGGGTTTAGAGGTGAATCATTTTAACAGCTGAAAAACACACAATCTCTAATATAAACTTCTGTTTCAACACAGCAGCAGAGGTTTGATCCCACTCTCTTCACAGTGTGAAGATAGTGTGAGTTTCCCATTAGTGGCGGTTTTATTAGAACCTGTGTGCGTTATCACAGGCGCTAATTGTTATGTTTTTAAATATCAAAATAACTGTAAAATGAATTGTGAACAGCTTCACTGTAATTAATGTTCCTCCACATCTCACATGAAGCAAACAGGATGGTGCTTCCTCTCCTCGTCAAAGAGCTCTGCACGCTTCCTGTCTTCGTTTTAACGCACTAAAAACTATTCAGTGTTTGTTTCACTAAATATGGCTTTGACACACGGTGGGAGATATCGCTGTTAATTTTCGAAGTGCCACAGGCAGCACCTAGTTGTGTTACATCTCATGCTGTTGCACGTTCATATGAACATCAAAAGTAATAATTGATATATTTTAAGATTAATGTGAAATAACAGCAATATGTTTGTTTGTTTGGATCCCCATCTGCATCACACTAACACAATTTATAATATAATATATATAATATAAATAACACCTAAATAACTCAATAAAGACGCACAAACTTGCCACAAAACTATTATTTTGTAGTTAATATCATTAAATCAAGATACTAAGACACACACAGACAAGCCCTACACTAAAAAAGATGTGTGTCCTGTCTGTGATGCAATTAAATTTGTCTCTTAAGTTATAAAATATAAGTTTTAAGCATATTTTGACGATTATCGGGATAATATTGTGGATCGCAATTATTTTGGTCAGGATAATCATAATTTACATGTCAATCAAACATTACACCAACCTTTTCTCTCTTATTCTTTACCTATTTAACACAGTCCTAGTTAAAAACAGACCGACTGGGACCTCATACGGTGTTTGTTTTATAGAAAATGCAGCTACAACAATTGTGAAAGAGTGCATTGATTAGGAAAATACTGACTGTTTTATTTCCCACTTCAAAGCAAGGTGTAACAAGGCTCATAGTTTTTTATTCATATAAATTTTCCCTCTAAATTACCCATTTTAAAAAAAAAATAAAAAAAAATTAACATGTCTGGTTTAAACAGATTATTATCTGGATTATCTTTTTAAATTGTACTTGTTTCCCGGACGAGCCCCCAATTTGTCACAACGTGGCTCTCAAAGCCATGACAAATAGGGAGACGCACCGTGGTAACGATTAAATCAATTAATTTATTTTAAAAAAGTAGAGTAAATTATGCAGAACAAAAGGATGAAAAGGTATGGAGTGTGAATATCAGTAGTATCAGTAGACGATCGTCTACGTATATACTGTATGTCTATGGGTGCAGCCACATTCACGTCCTCCACAACCAAACACAAGTCATGTCAAAACATAAATATAGACAATAGATAATATCTTTCATAAGGTTTTGCAGCGGTGCAAGTGAAGAGAGAAATATGGTGAAAATTTGTGTGTTTTTCTTTCGAGCTTTCCGTTGCTTTCCATATATTTAGCCCATTACTTCCTCTGCTGATCCCAGAAACTCTTTGACCTTCCTTGACCTTTATGAAGATAAAACCTCTTAACATGCCTCTTGTGTGTGTGTGTGTTGTCAGGTCCGGTAGAGGCGTCTGTTCAGGCCAAATGCAGCCCATGTGTGACCTCTCCCTGCCAGAACCAGGGGGTCTGTCAAGTCCACCACACAGAACTGTACACCTGCACCTGCAAGTCTGGCTTCACGGTATGACCCTGTGTTGTGTTGTGTGCTGCAGAGAGGCTCATGTGATCTAGTCAGAGAGTTTGTCTGTTGTCGCCGGCACCTTGTGACATCTAATCTAAATGTTTCAACAACAATCCATTTACAACCCACAGCTCAACATTTAAAACCACTGATCCAATATTTCATGTGTGTTTGCGTGTTGTCAGTGATTATTTTGAGCCCACATCTGTCCCTGATAATAATCCCATCAAATGACTCAGTTGGTGTTTTATGCTCTATATTTAATGTGTGTGTGATATTTCAGGGTAAACACTGTGAGACTCCAGTCGATGCTTGTGTCAGTAACCCCTGCACCAACGGAGGAATCTGCATCAGTGACGAACAGACCAGAGGGTTCAGGTAACAAGTCTTAAAACCAGGGCGTTCAAAGTTAACACCATAACGCGTTAATGCAAATCCATTTTAACACCACTAATTTCTTTAATGCATCAGTGTGAAAGCTCAGTTTTAAAGCTAGAGTGGAGATACTGGTATCATATGAAACTAGAAAAACCTGAGGAATCCATACTAGCCTGTTGCTCCAAACTTGCGCTAAATGTTGGCGAGGAACAACTGTCATGGCCTTTTTCAAAGGGGTCCCTTGACCTCTGACCTCCAGATATGTGAATGTAAATGGGTTCTATGGGTACCCACGAGTCTCCCCTTTACAGACATGCCCACTTTATGATAATCACATGCAGTTTGGGGCAAGTCATAGTCAAGTCAGCACACTGACACACTGACAGCTGTTGTTGCCTGTTGGGCTGCAGTTTGCCATGTTATGATCTGAGCATATGTTTTATGCTAAATGCAGAACCTGTGAGGGTTTCTGGACAATATCTGTCATTGTTTTGTGTTGTTAATTGATTTACAATAATAAATATATACATACATTTGCATACAGCAGCATATTTGTCCACTCCCATGTTGATAAGAGGATTAAATACTTGACAAATCTCCCTTTAAGGTACATTTAGAACAAAAAATGTGAAAATAAAAATGTATAAATAATGTGCTAGTAGTGAATGAGATTTGACATGTTTATCCCTTTATCGTTGATAGTTGTGAATATCTTTTTCCTTATTTTATTGAGTAGTTGCCGTGTAGCCGTGAATTATCACAATTTTCTTCGTTTCTTTGGTTTTGTGTGTCCAGCTGTGCGTGTGCGTTTGGTTTCCACGGTACTTTCTGCGAGGTGAACGTGGACGACTGTCAGGATCACGGATGTGAGAACGGCGCCACCTGTGTGGACGGAGTGGGAAACTACACCTGCTTGTGTTCTCCAAACTACACAGGTGTGACAGCGGGTTGTCTCACTTAGTGACATTCATGAGGAAACAATTATGATAAAACATTTTACTAAACATAAAATAACACAGTTGATCCAACATGTAAAGAAAGTACAAACTGTGAAATGATCTCCTTCTCAGGTCTGTTTTGTGAGGAAGAGGAGGATGTGTGTTCTCCAGGTAAAAACCCCTGTCAGCATCAGTCCACCTGCGTCAGCACTCCTACCGGCCCCAGGTGATCACACACACACACACACACACACACACACACATTATCATGCACACACACACTTTATCACTACCAGGCTCAGCAAAGTTTCAGATCCCAGATGAGATTAAAAATATAGACTCACACAGACAAAGGTGGATTTTGCTGAGGTCTGTGTTGACTCCCCAAAATCCTGCACCATGTGTCATGTAATATATACAGTGTGTGTGTGTGTGTGTGTGTGTGTGTGTGTGTGTGTGTGTGTGTGTGTGTGTGTGTGTGTGTGTGTGTGTGTGTGTGTGTGTGTTGCAGGTGTGTGTGTATTCCAGGCTGGGTGGGGCCAGACTGCAGTATAGATTATAATGAATGTTTGGACCATCGCTGTCAGAACCGAGCTCAGTGTGTCGACCATCTGGACGGCTACAGCTGCGTCTGTCTGCAGGGATACAGGTACTGCTGGGAACACTGGGAACACTGGGAATACTGGGAAAACTGGGAACACTGGGAACACTGGGAACACTGGGAGTACTGGGAAAACTGGGAACACAGGGAATACTGGGAACACAGGGAATACTGGGAACACTGGGAATACTGGGAACACTGGGAAAACTGGGAAAACTGGGAATACTGGGAATACTGGGAACACTGGGAATACTGGGAACACTGGGAACACTGGGAATACTGGGAACACAGGGAATACTGGGAACACTGGGAATACTGGGAACACTGGGAACACTGGGAACACAGGTACTGCTGGGAACACTGGGAATACTGGGAAAACTGGGAACACAGGGAATACTGGGAACACTGGGAAAACTGGGAACACAGGGAATACTGGGAACACAGGGAATACTGGGAACACTGGGAATACTGGGAACACTGGGAACACAGGGAACACTGGGAACACAGGGAATACTGGGAACACAAGGACTACCTGGAACACTGGGAACACTGGGAATACTGGGAACACTGGGAATACTGGGAATACTGGGAACACTGGGAACACTGGGAATACTGGGAACACTAGGAACACAGGGAATACTGGGAACACAGGGAATACTGGGAACACTGGGAATACTGGGAACACTGGGAACACTGGGAAAACTGGGAACACTGGGAATACTGGGAACACTGGGAACACTGGGAATACTGGGAACACTGGGAACACTGGGAATACTGGGAACACTGGGAACACTGGGAAGACTGGGAACACGGGAACACTGGGAATACTGGGAACACTGGGAACACTGGGAATACTGGGAATACTGGCGACACTGTAGACTGTCAGGACTCAGGAAATACTGGAGATTAGAGACATGCTCTCCGTTATCATGTATTATCATTTTTAATTCATATATGAGTTTACAAAAATAGACTTTACCATGTGGTTATTTCAAAAGGCTATTTATTTATTGAATTACCAGAAAACATGCTATATCGTGATATATATCATTATCGATAGAAGATTTCGGCGAATGACTTCTTAACTATTGGGGGAAACATATATATGCTAACATCCTCTTCAGGCTTGTGCAAAATAAACTGCTGATTTTTAATTATTCTTATTAAGTTAATTGAAGGTTTTGTGTAACTTCAGATGGTTTGCACAGTACATTGCATGCAAACACATAAACATAAAATACACTTAAAGGAATACTTCACCCCCAAAATGACCAATTGTATATCAATTACTCACCACGTGTTACCTTGAGTTGCACTTTGTTTTTCTCTCGTGCCTCCACGGTGATCAAAGAATCAAAACACGGAGAAAAGTCTTGATGAACTGAAGTAAATGTGGGCCACAGCAACAACAACCACAGCAACAGCAAAACTGCATCAAAACATCCGTTTACAAACGCTCACATACCTATAATCCAAGTCTCATTTATCCAGTCGTACGCTCACTACTTCCTAAACCATACTTTCGACCTTGAGACTTCAAAAATAGTGAAGTTTTCGAAACCAAAGTGGGGAGTCTGGGGGTCCTCCCCCAGAAAAATTAGAGTTTCAGAGACTTCACTCTGGTCACTCTTATAAAATGAAAAATAATTATAATTAGTACACTGCAACAGCAGTTTTATGTTACTTCTAATTTTACTTTTAATTCTCAGGAAGGAATACAGAGTAATTGGCTGTGTGAAGTGCTTTCTGACATAATCTATTTTTCCCTTCAGTGGTGAGTTTTGTGAGGTGGCCCTTCCTCCGCCGTCCCTCTGCCAGCTGACGCCGTGTCAGAACGGCGCCCCGTGCGCTGAGAAGACGGGGACGGCGGTCTGTCAGTGTCTGCCGGGCTTCGAGGGTCAGAGCTGTGAGAAGCTGCTCAGCGTCAACTTTGTGGACAGAGACTCTTACGTTCAGCTCCAAGACGTCAAGAACTGGCCTCAAGCCAACATCACGCTGCAGGTGAGGACACGCATCCAGAGACGACATCACACACACACACACACACACACACACACACACACACACACACAGATACTCTGATTGGTGTGTCTTTATATGTGTGTTTGTGTTTCAGGTGTCAACAGCAGAGGACAACGGTATCCTGCTCTATAACGGAGACAACGAGCCAATCGCTGTGGAGCTCCATCAGGGTCATGTTAGGGTCACGTATGATCCGGGGAACCAGCCCGCCACCGCTATCTACAGGTACACACACACACACACACACACACACACACACACACACACACAAACACACACTTGTTAGTATGGAGTCATAGGAGTGCCATAATAAAGAACAAATCTATAAAAGAATAAGAAAATAAATGTGGAAATATAAAGGGGAATAAATACAAGAATATATAATTAATAGGTAAATAAAAAAATGTGGAAATATAAAGAGGAATAAATACAAGAATATATAATAAATACGAAAATAAAATAAATGTGGAAATTTGAAGAGCAATAAATACAAGAATATATAATAAATAAGAAAGTAAAATAAATGTGGAAATTTAAAGAGCAATAAATACAAGAATATATAATAAATAAGTTAAAAATAAAATGTGGAAATATAAAGAGGAAAAGATAAAAGAATATATAATAAATAAGTAAATAAAAAAAATATGGAAATATAAAGAAAAATAACAAAATAAAAAAATAAATAATTATGAGCATTACATTTATTTTTTCATTTATTTATGTATATATTTATTTATGTATTTTTTTAAAATATGTATCTATTTATTTATTGCACAGAATAATTTCTGTATATTTTTAAAATAAAAGCATCGGTTCATGTGTGCAGGAATTGACTACAGGAAGACCCGCCTAAAGCCAGTTGATTGACAACTTGGTCCTTCAAATAATAGCAAAAGCAATAGGGAAAAGAATATGGGTAAAAAGAAATAAAAATAAATAAATTTAGATTTCTTTTTAAAAATATACAGAAAAAATAGTAATTTATATGCAATTAATAAATAAATAAATATATACAGAAATAAATATATACAGAAATAAATGAACAAATAAATTAAAATTCATATAATTATTCTTTTATATTTTGTTATTTGTCTAAAAACTTACATAATCTCTTTAAAAATAAATTAAAGTTTAATTAAAAGTTAAGTAAATTTGTCGTTCAGACAGGAGATTCAGCATCCAGAGTTAAAACAAGACAAACACACTAACATGCTATTTAGTAGCTAAAACAGTGTGAGATATTTCAGTATGTCCGAAACCTTAGTATGAAACCAATAGTATGCGAATTGCATACTATTTACGGTGAAATATTACAGTATAACAATATTACAGGCATAAATATCCCACAATGCAACGCGGTAGTCACGACAACGTTCATAGCGGACGATGACGGACAGCTCTGTAACATCAATGAGACTTCAATTTAGCTTTGAATATAAGATTTAATTTAAATTAATTTGACTTTGATTCTCACAAACCGCCCGTTTTGGTCACATGAGGTTGGCACGGGGTTACCATGGTTACACATCTCCAACCGGCAAGGAGGCCTCTCAGGAAGTGACGACGTAAATTACTGCTCAGTGCGTCCGAATAGATGCATACTACTGTTTACACACACAGAAGTGTGTTGAACGATAGTACACCTGATGAGCATGTAGTGCTGAGTATGAGATTTCAGATGAAGAGAAACACTCACAGCTCAAAGGATATTAAAACACATCATCATAGTATTAAAATTAATTTTTAAGAACTCCTAAAAAAGTCTTAAAATCTGCCCCAAGATACTTTCAATCTGTACCTTAATGATTAGACTCATAGATCGAAGCCTGAGCTCATAAATCTATGATCATATCCTTCGTTAGAGGCGAGTTAAACAGCATCTCTCTCTGCTGAACCCGAGCAGCTCAACACGTGTAGCATCACCTTCACCTGCTGACTCCAGCATGGCAGCCTCTCAGCTCGCTGTAGCCCGGCAACGCCGCTCACAGCGTGTTAGTGCGTGATGTGTGTTCGTTGTTGCTCAGAGCGAAGCGCTGCAGTGTTTGGGAATGTGGTCGGATGACACCGGCAAGTATTCTGGTTAAATCACAGACGCAGACAGAGGACACTCGAAGCTGAGTGTCCACTTGATCAGGTGTCGAGTGCTTAAATGTTTAGATGGTTCAGTGTTGAGGAGGACGAGGCTCGGTCAGCCTCAAACACGCATACACACACGCACACGCACACACACACACACACACACACACACACACGCACACACACAGTCTGAGGCTATTTGTGTGATGAGCAGCTGCAGAGGAGCTTGAGAGCAAATCATTTGAAAAGAGAAAAGATGAAGAGAACAGAGAAAGATACAAGTAGTGAGAAAACAGAGAGCTTGAGACTTGAAAAAGAGGGATTCAGATAAATACAAAGAACTCATTTAAAACACAACACCTACAGTACAGATGGTTCCTTCAGATGAAACTCATGAGCTTGTGTTTACAACATGAGAAGTCGTGTACACGATACGCTCGGCGTTGAAGTGGTTAAGTCGTGAAGAACATCGCTGCTAAGCAACGGCAATATTAACGTTACTGTCGGCGTCTAGAAGCTACAGAGGCTAACGAGTTACAAGTGGGTAACATGATGCAGGAAATGTAAAGACATAATGAGGCCGTTGGGAATATCAGCATTTTCCTCAGACATGTTATACAATTACCAAGAAAAACAATATACGACTAAAATTATAACGAATAAAAACTTATTATGCACCGAAAAATGCCATTTCTGACAACGTCAACAAACACGTCACAACTTGTGAACTCGGAGCTTTCAGAAACTTTCCACTGACGAGGTCGACCATCAGACCTTCCTGCATAGAGAGGCGAAGTCCCGCCGCTTCCAGTGGACCCCCATGGGACCTTATTTGGGAAATAATATACTATATTACATTATATTACTACTATAATATACACGGTAGTCAACAGCGAGAGACAAGTCTTTTTATTTTTTTTATCCTGTTTGAATTGCGCCATAAAAGATAATTTTGCAAGTGAAGAAAATCTTGACCCATAGAACACATTTCATTCACATATCTGGAGGTCAGAGGTCAAGGGACCCCTTTGAAAATGGCCATGCCAGTTTTTCCTCGCCAAAATTTAGCTTAAGTTTGGAGCGTTATTTAACCTCCTCCCCGACATGGTAGCATGACAGGGTTTTCTAGTTTCATATAATATCTGTGTCTTCTCTCTAGCTCTAAAACTGAACCTACTCGAGCCTCTGAAAGACAGTAACATCAGTCGGGATGTCTCAGAGGGTGGATTATTACAGATAACACTAAGCCTAACGATACCTGGTGGTTCAATCAGATACGCAGCATTATAGATGTCCAGATAAAGAATATCCTCCTCTGTGTTGCACGGTGAGAAGACAGAAGGGGAATAACGGCGATCAGCCTTCATTTATTAAGGTATTGCAAACGCTCAGCTTCAGGCAGGGTAGCAAAATAATTATTAGACGTGTCTCTAAAACAAATGTTTGTTTAACAAGAGACAAACGTATAATCCCAAACATGTCAGATTCCATTGACATCTATGGGATCTTCTGTTTTCTATCCCCCACAAAGGGACATATCCTCAGCGATGACGCGATGCCGGTCTGGTCTATAGCTCGCTGGCTATCGAGCTACCATGAAAACAGAAAAAAAGCCACAAAAGTGATTAGAAGTGTGGATGAGATTGACGCAGTTGTTCAGGTTGCTTTAGGTTTAATTACATAAATAACAACTCTTTTCTTAAATTGTCCGGAAAAACATAAACTGCTCCTAACAACAGCTGCCACGTCTTCTGTGTCGACTGAAACTGACGGGGAGCTATTGACTGATTGGTTAGGGTGCAACAAAAGAAAATAATCCTCTTTCCCAGCATTACCTGCCCCCTTTTACCCAGTGAATACTGAAACAGGTCTTTCAATGATGAATATTTGGTTTAAGGTTGCATCCAAAACAAGAAGGTTAAACATAAAACACCTCACCAAAAACATGCAATCCCAGAAACTGACAAAGTATCCAGAATATCTGCTCTCTCTTCGTCATTCTTCGTTCCTACGTTGTAGATTTAATATGAAATGTGTGTGTGCGTTACGCCCTCTACGTGCAGCACTGAGACGGTGAACGACGGGCAGTTTCACACGGTGGAGCTGGTGACCTTTAACCGGATGGTGAACCTGTCGGTGGACGGAGGAGAGCCGACGACGCTGGACAGTCAGGGCCGGAGCCAGCCGGTGGCGGGGGATGCTCCTCTGTACGTCGGAGGTGAGAGCAGAGAGGCAGCGGAGGGGAAACACTCAAACTAAACTCTTCAAGGAGCTGAAGTTTAGATTTCTGTCTGACCGCCTGTCTCTCTCCAGGGATGCCCGAGGCAGCGATGGACGCCTCTCTGGGTTTCTCCTCTCAGACACTCAACATGTCCAGTTTCCACGGCTGCATCAGGAACCTTTACATCAACCACGAGCTGCAGGACTTCACCCGCAGCCACATGAAGCCGGGGGTGGTGCCGGGCTGTCAGCCCTGCCGAAAACTCTTATGTGTGCACGGCATCTGCCAGCCCAACGCTGCACAGGTAGGACAGCTGGGGGAAACCTCCGGGTCGGAGAAGTGAGACGATGATGAAGAGCCTTAAACCTTCATCCTGTCTACCAGCCAGCAGGGGGCGACTCCTCTGGTTGGATAGATAGATAGATAGATAGATAGATAGATAGATAGATAGATAGATAGATAGATAGATAGATAGATAGTAACTTTATTGATCCCGAGGGAAATTCAAGTATCCAGCATCACAGTTCCATAGTGCAAACATATTAGTAAAAACGTCACAGGTAAGTAGTACACATGTTAGTAAAACGTCACAAGTAGTAACAAGACACATGTAAGTAATACAGAGTATAAAACAAAATATGCAATGTGCAGAAGAACTGTTAAAAATGAATATAGTGCAGCGTAAACAACTGAGATACAGGACTATTTAAAGAAAAAGTGAATGTAGTGCAGAAAGTGATGTAGTGCTGGATAATAAGATATAGGAGAAACAGATATTAAGAAATGTCAGATATGGAATATAATGCAGGATAAGAACTGAGGTAGAGATGTTTTTGTAGTGTGCAGAATTAAAGTTAAAGTGGCTCAGTCTATTAAAGTGCACTGTGTGCATTTACTGTCCTGCAGACCGTCCTCCTCCATAGAAGTCTATGAGAAAATGAGCTTCTACTTCTCTCTTGATTTATTACCTCAGTAAACATTGTAAACATGAGTTTATGGTCTCAATCACTAGTTTCAAGTCTTCTTCAATACAGCATGATGTTCATTTAGTAAATTATGGTCCCATTTAGAGTCAGACAGACCATAAAGCAGGGGATGCTTTAGGGCGGGGCTACCTTGTGATTGACAGGTCGCTACCATGGAGTTGTCCGGTCTGGGAGTTGTCTGTGTTTTAGTCTTATAGAACTTTAACCCTTTAATCACAGTGTGTTTTCACTTCATCAAAGTTAATTAAAACCTCTTCGGTCGCCGAAAAATGTCTTATTCTGCGTTCGGTTGTACTTATGGTGCCTTCAGGTGGCGTCGTGTTTACCATGTTTACGAGAAGAGAGATTTTCTTGGTAATTTTATAATATGAGGAAAATGTTGATATTTCCAACAGCTTCATCTTTCTCCTCTGTCATTATGTCTTTACATTTCCTGCATTATGTTACTCACTTGCTAGCTTGCTAACTTGTTAGCCTCTGTGGCTTCTAGACGCCGACAGTAACGTTAATATTACCGTTGCTTAGCAGCGGTGTTCTCACGACTTAACCACTTGAACGACAAGCATATCGCGACTTCCCATGTTGTAAACACGAGCTCACGAGTTTCATTCGAAGGCACCAAAAGCTCCACCCTCTGATGTTACTTCTGGTTGCAAAAAAACAATATGGCGACGGCCAAAATGCCGAACTCGAGGCTTCAAAAGTCCACAAACCAACGCGTGACGTCCACTTCTTTTATACAGTCTATGATAGGAGACGGACAGCCAACATACAACAGACTATCTCAACAGTGAAAAGACATCCAAACACAACAATAACATAAAAGTTAAATCAAAGATTAATAACATGCATAAATTAGAAAAAACTAAACATTGTGAGATAGTTTAGTTCTTGTTTAGATTATCCCTGAACTTTTATTAATGTCCTGTTTATCTTTACTTGAATGTTTTAATAGTTGAGCTCTCTTTCATGATTTACAATGACTATGTTTACATGCACAATAATATTCCTCTATTATTCAGAAATTGACAATATTGTGACCCGTACAGACCTCGGGTAGCAAACACTCTTTACCTGCCTCGGAGCTTTTAAACCAAACTTTATTGACAACTGTCAACAACCAGATCGGCCCGATGGGACGTGTTTTTTTTTCTATTTTACACGTACAGTGTGATCACTCAGGTCGTACAGTGTGATCACATAAATCGTGAGCTTTGGCTTCACATCACAAACGATCTCCTCGTACAGCAGGAGCAGGAAGTACACAACAACATTTATAAAACCGTACAGAGTATGCTCAGCTTTAGGTGAATAAAAGAATAACTCGATGAGTCCCAGTTGTCCTTACTTGAATATATAAGTTTACTACACAAATCTGTGCCAGAGAAGATCTTGGTACAGCACGCACACACACAGATCAAAAACTTAAACATCACATTACATGTGCTCAGCCTTATACTCACAGAAAAAGACAGACAGAAGGACGTATATTCACGCTGCCTTGGAGGAGACAAAGCAGCGTTGAGCAACAAGTCTCTCAAAATACCAAACCACGACCATGGACAGTACACAAATCATACGTTCCCTCATGTCTAATTCATTTCACTACACTTGAAGAACACTTGAATGTTATTTTATTTAATAAGACATGGCATAGCAAAGAAGTTCGGCACAGTTTTTAAAGAGCTCTTTTATTCACTTGTAAAACTTTGAGGGACACAGAATAAAGGCGGCAGAAGGAGAGAAGGTTAGAGATGTTTCAGGTACAAACATTTATTATGATTCTTCTTTTTCACAGATGATGGATAAAGTAGTAAACACGTTTTCTTTCACAGGGTCCGCAGTGTCACTGCCAGCCAGGCTGGACAGGACAGAACTGTGACCAGCCAATCACAGCAGGCCTTACTGGAGCGGATGTTGTCACCACGGCAACCGGTGTCATCCCGTGTGAAGGCAGCAAGTGAGTGTGTTCTGTCGATCCTCATTACATTAATTTAAAATGTGATAAATAATGTCGGCTTTCTGTTGATCCGTCCTTCACGTTGAGTCTTTTCTCCTCGTCTTCATTGATCCAGGTGTGTGAAGGGTGCGTGCGTGGCGTTGGACGCGCAGACGTACCGCTGCGACTGCGAGGAGGGATACCGCGGCGCGCTGTGCAACCTGCAGGAGGAGAAGCCGGCGGGTTCGTGCCGGGGTCTGCAGTGTTTGCACGGCCGGTGTGAGGAGACGGAGGACGGAGAGCGCTGCGTCTGTGAGCAGGGATTCACCGGAGAGTGCTGCGATATAGGTGAGGAAGGGCGAGGGATCGGGGCGGGAACTATGACGGCGTATTAGGGCCAAAAAAAATGATGGAGCCGGGGGAGGGGGGAAAGATATTCTCTGAGTTTATAAAGTCACAAATTTACAAGAAAAGAAATAATGTTTTTTTGTCAAGGAACCACGTGGCTTCACTTTGCAAGGTTGGATCAACCTCATCACACAGATGCCGCCGCTCGCCGCGTATTTTGCCTGCAATGAATGACCTCATCAAATTATACTTTGCAATCGGATTTAGCAAAAGGGGAAATGCTTGTGAATTTAGCCCAGAATCACTAGATTATCATCAGCATCCAGACTTTTAAGAGACGTTGCAGTGAATTGGGACTATTCAGAAGAGAACATCGTACTGATTTGAGTCTTTTTACCACTTTAAACTCAGAGAATATCCACGTATTTTTCTCGCAAATACGACTTTAATCTGAGTTTTTTCTCTGGATATTAAACCCACTCCCTCGGCTCCATCATTTGTTTTTGGTTATTGGGTTTTGCATGAAAATACAATCGTGTCATCAGAGCATTTATAAAAAATAAAAAGGTATATATTTCCTTTATACAAAGAAATTATAAAAAAGTGATAATTGGTATATTGCTGAACATCACAACAGTTTTACAAAGACTGAGAATAACTCAACCATCAACATATATATCACATATCACAGGCTGTAGGATCTGGTGGTATCTAGCGGTGACGTTGCAGATTACAACAATTACAGCTCATAGTGTGCCAAGCGTGTAGGATGTATGTATATATTTATGATTGTAAATCAATTACCAACACAAAACAATGACAGATATTGTCCAGAAACCCTCTCAGGTTCTGCATTTAGCAAAAAACAATATGCTCAAATCATAACATGGCAAACTGCAGCCCAACAGGGTACCCACAGAACCCATTTACATTCACATATCTGGAGGTCAGAGGTCAAGGAAAAATGGCCATGACAGTTTTTCCTCGCTAAAATTAAGTGTAAGTTTGGAGCATTATTTAGCCTCCTTCACGATGAGCTGGTGAGTATGACATGGACATTTTTTCGCATTGTTTTTCTGAAATTTTTTGCACATTTTTCTGACTTTTCTCTGACATATTTCAGACTTTTTTACTAACATTGGCAAGACTTTTTTTTTTTTTTCAGACTTTTTTTCTGACATTTTACTGACTTTTTTTTCAACTTTTTCGGATATTTTTGGGACATTTTTTTCAACTTTTGTCGTACATATTTCAAAAATATTTGTTGACGTATTTCTGACTTTTTCGGATATTTTTCGGACTATTTTGCTGACATTTTTCAGAGTTTTTTTTTTTTTACTTTTTCTGACATTTTTCAGAGTTTTTTTCTGACATTTTTCAGACTTTTTTTTGACTTTTTCAGATATTTTTGGGACATTTTTTCAACTTTTTTCGGACATTTTTCAAAATATTTTTGGAAGTATTTCAGACTTTTTTTTCGGATATTTTTCTCACATTTTTCTGACATTTTCAGACTTTTTTTTCGGCTTTTTCCGGACATATTTCAAAATAGTTTTGGACGTATTTCAGACTTTTTTTCGGATATTTTTCAGACTTTTTTTCAGACATTTTTCTGACATTTTTCAGACTTTTTCAGAGCCTAAGTTTTGAGCGTTATTTAACCTCCTTCTCGACAAGCTAGTATAACATGGTTGGTACCGATGGATTCATCAGGTATTCTAGTTTCATATGATACCAGTATCTTCACTCTAGCTTTAAAACTGAGCCGCTACAATTCAAAAATCACAAGTTGCGTTATTATCACATTAACTTTAACATTCTTACTTCACGTAAATGTCTATAATGATGAAACGTTGACATTTTGGAGACGTGGATGTAAACTTGACCGGTCGGCGGAGACGTACAACATGAGTCTAGTTTTATTAAGAACTGTTTGTTTTTGTAAAACGTAGTTCCAGTGAAGGTTTTTGTAATCAAATATATTGTTTTTGTTAAGATATCATTTTAGGAAATGTGTAGTAAAATGTGTTTTTTGTAATGTGGTTGAATTGACCCTTTAACTGCTGAGACCCGGACGCTCTCTCATTAACCTCCCGTGCGTCTCCGTCCACAGAGTCCCCGTGTCGAGGCGAGCCGGTGAGAGATTACCACCGCCTGCAGCACGGCACCGTCCTCTGCCAGACGTCCAAGCCTTTCTCCTGGGTCGAATGTCGGGGTCGCTGCCAGGCGGGAACCGAGCCGGCCGCCGCCGCCGCCGCTCTGTGCTGCGCTCCGCTGAGGGTTCGACGCCGGCGGCTCACCTTCGAATGTGACGACGGGACCTCGTTTACGCAGGACGTGGAGAAGCCTGTGGAATGTGGCTGCAAGGAGTGTGTGTAGTACTCACACACACACACACACACACACACACAACACACACACACACCAAGCTAAAGAGGTACACACACTGTAGGGAACATATCACTGATAAACGGACATTTTTGGTGTTTGTTTTGTGTGTTTTAGCGCACAGTTTTGTAACATGAGACAGTTCTTCCCTCTCGAAACATGAAATCAACGAGTCAACCTCATCGTCATCCTCCTCCTCTTCGCCTGCTGCAGGACAACCTGCGCGCTAACTACCTAACTCCGGCTCATTTTTAATACTCGCCTCCGTATGCCTTCTCGTGTATCTGTGTTTCTGATGTGTGGCTGGTTGAGTGCTGCTCTTCGTTCCCTCACGGCTGCGACGGCGAGCTTATGGCGAGAAATAAAGGTCCTAATTTAAGCCGGGTACTCGGTAAAGAAATAAAAGGTTCATCGGTCTAAATTTGACGTGTTAAAAATCACTTTGTTTTTATCAGAAATGTAAAGATTTCACCTGTCAGGTATTTCTATAACAGCAGCTCTGAGGTCAGTTTGATGAAGGAGGTGAAATAAAAATACATTTTAAAGTGTTGTTTGCTGCAGACGTGACAGCAGTTTAGGCTCTTTGTGTTTCTGCTCCACTGCTTGGAGTGACTGAAGCAGTTCAGCAGGAACACGTGTGAGGATTTAAATGTGCTGATCTTAAGAAATCAGCCTCACAACATCCAGCTTCAACAGTCTGGTGTCCAAACCTTCCTCTTCCAACAGGAAACACTGAAGGAATCATTCTTCTCCTCACAGCAACTGGAAGCTATTAGATGATATCAGTGACAAGTAAAAGCTACAGAAATATGAATCCAGGCGGCGATAATTGGGACCTTCTCTGATCTCAACATCCGTCATGTTAATCAGGACGGTTTCTTGAGTTTACTTTTTAATTACAAAGGATTTGAAGTCCCGCACAGCAAAATCAGTTAAACCACAGACGGTATATAAGAAGTGCACGTAGTCACCGTGACGTCACCCGTTGAATTATTAGTCTCGAATTTGGTATTGTGGCCTTCGCCATCTTGTTTTTTTGCAACCAGAAGGTCCACGAGAGGGAGGAGCTCAGAACAATTGAACGCTGAATAAGCGTGAACATCATGCTGTGTTGAAGAAGAATTGAAACTAGCGACTGAGACCATAAACTCATGTTTACAATGTTTACTGAGGTAATAAATCAAGAGAGAAGTAGAAGCTCATTTTCTCATAGACTTCTATAGAACGAGAGGAGTCGCCCCCTGCTGGCTGGTAGACAGGATGCAGGTTTAAGGCTCTTCAGCATCGGCTTCACTTCTCACAGCCGGAGGTCGCCGCCTGGTTTCAACATAATATTGTTTAAATTAAATATAGACAATAATCTGATGAAGGTCGTGGCTTCATGGTGAAGTTAAGATACACAAAGAAACCGCTTCTCACAGAAGAAATCTTTATATTGTAAAATAAACCCAGGTCGCTGAGTTTAAACTCATACCACCACCATCATACGCAGCCTGAAGGTCAAAGGTCACAGGGTTCACGGGGGGGACAGCAGAGGGGTCATGACACGCTCCCATCGCTGCTCACCAGACGCCCTTTCTCCCAGTTCAGACGGGGGGGGGGGAGTGTGTGTGTATGTTGTGTACTTCTATCTTTGTGAGGACCAGCGTTCAGACGTCTGTTTTAGGGTTTAAACTTATTATTATGGGGCTGCATATCGAAGCTAGAGCTGCAACGATTAATAGATTAGTTGTCAACTATTAACCCTTTGATCTCTGCAATAGAAATGGTCCGTCGGTGCCTACATTGGTATTTTTGTTTATTCTTGGAGTATCTTCAAATGCTTCATATCCCTAAAATCTGTACTGAAGTATTGAAATTTTATCATATATATATATTAAAAATATCTTAAAATGTTACTAAATAAACACCCATAACATATTGGATAACATAAAGGATTTCTAAATGTAGAAACATGAACAAAATATTTATTAAAATAATCGTCAACTATTCCATCATTTTATTTAAGAAAAAAAAACATCTAAATTCTCTGATTCCAGCATCTTAAATGGGAATATTTTCTGGATTCTTTCCTCCTCTATGACAATAAACTGAATATCTTTGAGACATTTGAGGACGTCATCATGAGCTTTGGGAAACACTGATCCACATTTTTTTTTACTATTTTCTGGAATTTTATAAACCAAACACATAATTGATAAATTGACGATGAAAATAATCATTAGTTTTCAGCCCTAATAGAAACCTCAGCACTGTTCTGGCACCGACCAAAATGTGTCTCGCAGCAGGTTTTAAAGGCTGTAAAATAGCAGATTCTTAATCATGTTTATTTGATTTTTTATTACTAATATAATACATTTTTATATTCTCAGTGTACAGTAAGGTATCAATAGGTATTTTAAAGGATTTTAAATAATACAGCTCTACGATAATCGTTGGGATTCACCACGTAGCTGTGATGGTTCAGGGATGAGGAACGCTTTATGTGAATCAGGGTCCTCACAAGTATAGAAGTGCATTGTGTGTGTGTGTGTGTGTGTGTGTGTGTGTGTGTGTGTGTGTGTGTGTGTTTGTCACTATATGACCAACAACGAGACGCTGTCCCCGATAACGAGCTTCATTATACGACGACGCGGCGTGTTTGTCCGGATCAAACGCTCTCCTCTCCGATCCGTCAGCAGAGCCAGTGAACGCATCACAGAAACGCCACACAGGAAATGTAGCTTTTCTATATGATGACATGTTATTTATATGGATGTGAAACTAAAATAAAGCTAATTTTTATTTGTTTTTTTAGTTTCCATAAAACGAGTTGTGTCATAAATCAGATTCAAACTAATGTAGCTTTTATTATTATTATTATTATCATAACTGCATCTATACACAGTAACAGCCTAACAGATTGTAATATATATTATAAGCTTATAATGCATTTGATTTTGTCATAGTATTTTTATATGTTGAAGAGGATGTTGTCACTGTTTCATCTGTAGACTGTAGAGAAATCTTTGTTTTCCGTTTCCAAAGCGACCGTGGATCAGATCGTGTTTCACGTCGTCTCACCTGAGAGCAGACGACAGTTAGTGCTTCTTTTTCTCCTATTTATTTAAATAAAAGAGCTGTTTCTCCTTCATTGTTATTCCTTTTTTTCTTTCTTCAACCTTGACACCGGGCTCTGGTTTTTCTCGGTGTTGTTGTTGCTGCTCTGACCTTTGACCTCGTGGTGTCACGGCTGTCTATAGCGTCTGGCCTATAGAGTCGATGGGCGAAGGCGGCTCACGGAGAGAAAAGGGAGAAAGAGATAGTTGGGGAGGGGGGGAAAGGAGACTGAAAAGAGGTAGATGGAGTGATGGAGGAGAGAAAGATGGAGGGAGAGAAAAGAGAGAAAGAGGGATGTCCCGCCGTGAGGAGGAGGGAGGGGGGGGGGGAGGGGGGGGTGCAGCGCTCTGAGACTGAAGCCGTTTAATGAAACAGTGATTTATTCGTCCCCTCGTAACCATAAAACATAATATATACCCCCCCCATTGGCTCTGACGGAGTCCCTCCTCCCCCAACACACACATCCCTCCCCCCCCCCCCCACCTCCACCTCTGCAACCCATACAGCCGGCCTCCCCCCCCCCCCTTCAACCTTTCTACATCGCCATCTTTACCCCTTCCCCCTCTCCTCTCTCTCTTTAAAGGAGGATAAAATCATAGACGCAGCACCTTCCCAACCCCCCCCCCCCCCCTCCCCCCAATATCCAATAAAGCCTCCACATCTTCCCACACCGACGACCGGCTGCAACACAAAGGACTCAAACATTATACCCAGGCTCGGCTGCAGGAACACAGACGATTGATCATAACCGGCTCCAAACTGGAGAAATATAAACATCCAATTTGGCAGAATCCATCATCAGTCAGCGTCGGCGCCGCGTATCGACGATTAATTCAGACGATGTTGTTCTACGAGAGATGAATTAATGTCGGGCAAAGAGGAAACGTATTTAATCTGTGAGGGGAAATCGCTTCATTACAGCAGAAACAAACTAAACTAGCTCTCACTAATAAACAGAGTTTGTTCTGACTAACACAAATGTTCTATACATATTTATACAGAAACATTCTGTTGTTTTTTACATGTCTGTCGGGCGATGGCAGCTACGTATAAATGTCTTCACCCATACACAGGTTGTCAAAATTAGATCTATAGCTAAAATAATAATAACTTATACAAAGGTCTGTATATATAATATTTCTTTGCTACTTAGTCGGCCACATTTCCTCAACAGATCTCAACATGGCTGCTGGGTCACAAACGTTCTCATTTTACAGCTGGACAGTAACTACAAGATGTTTCTGAGAACATTAGAGGAGAGAAATAATAATTTCTATCTGGCTGCAGCTCGTCCAAACAAAGGCCTCATGTAGCGACAGAGAGAGAGAGAGACAGAGAGAGAGAGAGACAGAGAGAGACAGAGAGAGAGAGAGAGACAGAGAGAGAGAGAGAGAGAGAGAGAGAGAGAGAGAGAGAGAGAGAGAGAGAGAGAGAGAGAGAGAGAGATGATGTTTCTATCACCGTCTGACAGCAGCAGCTTTAAATACCTGCTGAGGACTAAAAACACACATCTGACTGACTCACTGTTACTGTCCACTAATACTGAGGGATTCACCCTCTGCTCTCCTCTCCTCTCCTCTCGTTTCCTCTCGTTTCCTCTCCTCTCCTCTCCTCTTGCTTCCTCTCCTCTCGTTTCCTCTCCTCTCCTCTTGCTTCCTCTCCTCTCCTCTCGTTTCCTCTCCTCTCTTCTTCCCTCCTCTACTCTCCTCTTGCTTCCTCTCCTCTCTTCTTCCCTCCTCTCCTCTCCTCTTGCTTCCTCTCCTCTCATCTTCCCTCCTCTCCTCTCCTCTTGCTTCCTCTCCTCTTGCTTCCTCTCCTCTCTTCTTCCCTCCTCTCCTCTCCTCTTGCTTCCTCTCCTCTCATCTTCCCTCCTCTCCTCTCCTCTTGCTTCCTCTCCTCTCATCTTCCCTCCTCTCCTCTCCTCTTGCTTCCTCTCCTCTTGCTTCCTCTCCTCTCTTCTTCCCTCCTCTCCTCTCCTCTTGCTTCCTCTCCTCTCTTCTTCCCTCCTCTCCTCTCCTCTTGCTTCCTCTCCTCTCATCTTCCCTCCTCTCCTCTCCTCTTGCTTCCTCCCGTCTTGCTTCCTCTCCTCTCTTCTTCCCTCCTCTCCTCTCCTCTTGCTTCCTCTCCTCTCTTCTTCCCTCCTCTCCTCTCCTCTTGCTTCCTCTCCTCTCATCTTCCCTCCTCTCGTTTCCTCTCCTCTCCTCTTGCTTCCTCTCCTCTCATCTTCCCTCCTCTCGTTTCCTCTCCTCTCCTCTTGCTTCCTCTCCTCTCATCTTCCCTCCTCTCCTCTGCTCTTGCTTCCTCTCTTCTCATCTCCCCTCCTCTCCTCTTGCTTCCTTTCCTCTCATCTTCCTTCCTCTCCTCTCTTCTTCCCTCCTCTCCTCTCCCCTTGCTTCCTCTCCTCTCATCTTCCCTCCTCTCCCCTTGCTTCATCTCCTCTCATCTTCTCTCCTCTCCTCTCGCTTCCTCTCCTCTAACTTCCCTCCTCTCCTCTTGTTTCCTCTCATCTTCCCTCCTCTCCTCTCCTCTCCTCTCCTCTCCTCTCCTCTCCTCTCCTCTCCTCTCCTCTCCTCTCCTCTCCTCTCCTCTCCTCTCCTCTTCCCTCCTCTCCTCTCGTTTCCTCTCCTCCAGTGTTATTGATTCATCCTCCCGTCTCCTTTTACACTTACATTTCATTTTTCTTTGCCTTCTGTCTTTGCTTGTTTTTGTTTTTCTCTGTCCTTTATTGTTTTTGTTCCCTCCTCTTCCTCCTCCTCCTCCTCCTCCTCCTCCCTGCTCTCCTTGCCCTTCTGCTCCTCTCTCCTCTTGTTTCCTCTCCTCGTCTTCTACATCAGTCCATCCTCTCTCTCTCTCTCCTCTCTACCAGCACTTTCATCATCTCTCTCTCATCTTCTCTTCATCATCTTCTTGCACTCCTTTGTTTATTCTCTCTGTTTTACCCTCCTCTCCTCTCCTCTCCTCTCCTCTCCTCTCCTCTCTTCTCCTCTCATATTTTGTTCTGGTATGTTATTTCTCTCGTAGTAATATTTCATTAGTTTCTTCCCGCTGGGTTTAGTTTATTTATTTGTAGGATCCCTCTGGATATTAAGTCCAGTAGAGGAGCTACAGTGTCCATTAGAAGAACCTCAGATGTTTCTATAGAAGAAGCTTTGTTATCAAAGTGCAGTGGTGAAGTTCCCTCGGAGCCTTTCAGAGTAAAGTTCAACCAGAACACATCCTGCTTTTATTTTTATTTCACTAAGGACTTCCTTTCTTATGTTCCTACAGTATCTTGTAATAACTGGACCCAACCACAGATAATGAGATTACTGAAAAGACGCTGCGGTTCATTAATGCATTTATGGTCCTTTTTTTTGTGGATTTTTTTTTGCAATTTTCTTTAATTTCTCACCTCCTACTTTCTCACTTCTCCTCTCATCTTGTTTTTTTCCAAATTCTTCTATTTTGCTTTTTCTTCTCTTCTCCTTCTGTTTACTCTCCTGTCAATTATCTTTTTCTTTTATATAATTTCTGTCTTCTTTCTTTTGTCCATATTTGTTTTTTACCTTTTGTTCCTCCTTTGTCCTCTCAACTCCTTACTTTTCTTTGTTTATCTCTCCTCCTCTATCACCCTCTTCTTCTTCTGTGTTCACTCCCTTCCTCCACTCTTCTCCTCCTCTTTCCTCCCCCATCCACACACTCACTTCTTCTTTCTCCTCCTCCTCTCGATCACCTTTCTTTCACTCATCTCTTCCTCTTTGTTCATCTTTCTCCTCCTTTATCATCCTCTCTCTTTCTATGGCCTCCTCTTCTTCTTATTTTCAATGTTCACTACCCTCTTCTCCTCCTCTTTCCCCCCCATCCACACACTCACTTCATCTTTCTCCTCCTCCTCTCCATCACCTTTCTATCACTCATCTCTTCCTCTTCTTTGTTCATCTTTCTCCTCCTCTACCATCCTCTCTCCTCTTTCTATGCCTTCTTCTTCTTCTTATTCTTCTCCTTCTTTTCAATGTTCACTCCCCTCTTCTCATCCTCTTTTTCCTCCCCAATCCATACTCACTCTCTCTCTTTCCTCCTCCCCCCTCTCCATCACTTTTCTATCACTCGCCTCTGCCTCTCCTTTGTTCATCTTTTTCCTATCATCCTCTCTCCTCTTTCTATGCCCTCTTCCTCTTCTTTGTTCACTCCCCTCATCTTCTCCTCCTTTTTCCTCCCCCATCCATCCACACACACTCTCTCTCTCTCTCTCTCTCTTTCTTTCCTCTCGTCTTGTGCAGGTCTTTCTTGCCGTAGAGCAGATGTCCTTTTATTGATATGATCATGGTTAGTGGTCTCCAGGTGCTCGTTGGATCCACTGTAACCTCCTGCAGCCAGCGGCCCGAAACACACACACACACACACACACACACACACACACACACACACACACACACACACACGCACACACACACACACACACCCTGCGGCTACAGTGTGGATACAGAGAGCTGCAAGAGAGGAAACGAGGAAAAAAGAGAAGAAGAAGAGGAGAGAGGAGGAGGTTGGGCAAACAAAAATCAGAAAAAAAAGATGAGAAAAGGAGGAAGAAAGAAGTTTGGAGAGGAGGTTGGGGGATGAGTGACACACAGAGAGAGAGAGAGAGAGAGAGAGAGATGGGGGG
The DNA here is from genome assembly GCA_916701645.2 of Sebastolobus alascanus. Taxonomy (NCBI): domain Eukaryota; kingdom Metazoa; phylum Chordata; class Actinopteri; order Perciformes; family Sebastidae; genus Sebastolobus; species Sebastolobus alascanus. Next base: position 134,454 of record CAKAOJ020000539.1, read on the forward strand.
AAGGGGTTTGAGAGCGCCGGAGGCCAACTGAATATTTCAGGCCGTTGCCAAAAGAAGGAGTCGAAACTACCAAGGTGACCTGGGAGGAGTTCCTGTTAGAGAGAAAGGGAAAGACATAAAAAAGAAGAAGTCCCCCATAGAACAGAGTTTTTCAATTAGACGTGACCTTGTTGAACATTTTCTCTCCTTTCAGTGTCAAAAGAAGTTCGATTGTGAGGTTTTTTTCCTTTAGTTCCCTGAGAATGTCGCCTTTATTTTTGGTGTCACGGCCACGTCGGCGAGGAGCTGAAGACGTCCAATCAGACGTGTGGAGGCTTGACGTGAAGGCTGCAGAATGAAGCCACATTCAGACGGTCCAACGACACAATGAAGCACTACGGAGAGTTTCACACTGATAGAAAAATTAAAAAAAAAAGCTCCTTGCAAGATAGATTATATTTTTCTATGCTCTTCATGTTTTGCTTTTGTATTTTATTGTGAAGCACTTTGTGAAGTCTGACACAGAAAGGTGCTGTATGAATCAATAAACTTCTTTTTTTTAACATATAAGAATTTGGAGAAAAGGAATAATTTGTTGAGAACTTTAAGATTAAACTGAATTCTTAAAAGAACTATTTGGCTTCCTCCTTTTCCTGGTATTTTTGACCTCTTTCTTACATTAATTAATACTGAATAAAACACAGGAAGCAAGACGACAAAAAGAGGATGTGATTTAAGTGTAAAATACTCTTTATGACTTTAACTAAATAGTGCTACTTTTAAAAGTTGATTTAATACTTGTAAGTCACTTCTAACGCAGACTAAACCCAGAGACACCTCATGATGAACTGGGAATATTATTGGAAATGTTTTAAGACTTTTAAATGCTGTATATAACTATATTTTTCATTAAACAAAATTAGTTAAAGCTCTCGAATGCATCAGTGTTTCATGTTCATGTTTACACTATGAATTAGAATTTAAACGTCATTCAGGAAAAGCTGATCAAACATAATAATATGATTAAAATACAATCAAATATCTGTTCAAGAAATAAGTAAAAAAATAAATTTAATTCCCAATGTAACATCTATCACTATAATAATCAACTATATATTTTTTTTCCCAACACAGGATGTATTATTATTATTATTCATTATATCACTACTGTTCACCAGTCTACCACAGGATTATATTTATAGTATATTTATTTTATTTACAGTATATTAGATTCAGATTCAGACAATTTTATTTGTCCCAGAAGGGTGATTCAGTTTAACAATCTACCAAGACCATACACAAACTCACAGACAGCAGCAGTCAGCAGTATGTCAGACAATAGATACATTCATAAATATATTAATAAATAAAAGGACCAGGCAAGGAATAAAAAATCACATTCATAGAGTAAATAAGTAAATAATAATAAAACATTCTAATACATTGCATGTTACATTACTACATTCAATGAATGTATACTTTCACCGGCCATGTGAAGAAAAACAAACACAAATGTAAACTGACTTGTGGTTTAAGAACAAAATGAGGCATTCAGTCAAAAAGACTATTGTCAACATTTAGCCTATATTTTATTCCTATATTTTAACTTCTGCATTTTTCTTTTAATACAATTTTTAGTAGAATTATTGGAGGGAGCCTGAGAACAAAGAATTTTATTGCCAACGACTGCTTCACTGTAGATAGACAGATAGATAGATAAATAGATAGATAGATAGATAGATAGATAGAGAGAGAGAGAGAGAGAGAGAGAGAGAGAGAGAGAGAGAGAGAGAGAGAGATAGGTAGATAGATAGATAAATAGATAGATAGAGGTTATCCAAGCGATGCACAGGAACAGTACATAAAATGTACATGTCAACACTAGAGAAATATGTCTATAGAATACAAAATATAAATAATATTGGAATGCACTATAAATATACCCGACAACTACAACTAGTATAAAAAAAAAATCTAAATTATAAACATAGAATAACCCACTATATACATTAGCAAAGTGTGCAAGATACAATGTTTTGTTCTTTAATAAAAAAAAATAATTAAGGTAGTAAATGTGCAAATGTAGATGTGCAAAGTTCAACATGTGCAAGAATATTACAGACTAAAACAGAATGGAGTCTGGTTGAGACAGAAACTATACTTATATTTACATAATGAGAAATAAAGAACAGAATCAATTAATGCACTCAGCAGGAGATACATGCTAAGAGGCTGAAGGTATTTATATATACAAATATAAGTTATCCATTAAATATTAAATTTGGCAGAATAAAAAAGAGAAACTCACAATGGGCGTTTTGTGTTATTTTCTATTGAGGCAGTCTGTATTATAGTCTATGTTTATGTTTATGTTTATTTATTTTGCACAATTTAATACTACACAACATAACAAAAAAAAAAAAAAATTAATAATATACAGTGCAGGAAGAGGCAAAAAACCCACTGGGCTTATCCGAAGCCTCCATCAAGAGACAAGATTAATATAAAGAAATAATATGACTACATAATAGTGATAAACTATTAGAACAAGATATATATAATAACAACAATAACAATAACTATATAAAAAAAAGACAAGTGAATGTGTGTGTGTGTGTGCGTGTGTGTGTATGCGTGGAAGCGTATAGTTAGTGTTTGTGAGGAGGATATTGATTTAAATATCTACAAAGACTTCTGGGCAATCATAACCAAACATAACATTATGAGAGAAAAAAATAAAACAGATAAAAACAGATACACGGACAACATGGGGAAAAGCAATTACAAAACAGCAATTAAATGACCCTTTAAGCGACTTTTGAAACATTTAATAGATTAACAGTTTTTTGATAAATGTGAATAGCTGCTCCATAATTTGGTTCCCCTAAATCTTGTCGAAAACTGACCTCTACTAGTAAGGAAGTTAGGAGGATGAAGATCTAGAGATTGACGAGTTGAGTAAGAATGGACCTGAGAATTTGTTTTAAAATAGATCTTGAACTGCTCAGGAATATTCCCTTCACCAGAAAGTATCTTATAAATAAAAACACATATTTGAGAAATATTGATGTCATAAATTGTAAGAATGTGGAGTTTGTGAAGTAGAGGAGCAGAGGAGACGTGTGTTACTGCAGTTCCTGTCCGCCGCCGCCAGGTGTCGCTACTGCAAACACACCGCAGAATATAGCGTCACTCCACTTCCGGTTGTGAGACAGACGGAAGATGGCGGCTTAAACAAAATGTTTGTTGGTGGAATAAGGACGCAGAAAGTTACTGTTTCACTGAGAGAACGACGGGAATTAAAACACACAACAACAACAGTGTGTCGAGGACAGGCTGCAGCTACAGGGGAGCTAACACTGATGCTAACACTGATGCTAACACTGATGCTAACCTGCTAATAACAGATGCATTGAGCTAACGTTAGCTGGTTTAATTAGCATCTGAACTGCGATGCCAACGGTCGTTTAACAAGTTGGATCAACAACAAGAACCGAGATGAATCTGGACTTTATCATTTGGCACTTTAATCTGGATTTGGGCGTTTCTGTAAAGGATTACAAACACCTGGTTTAAGGTAAGAATGCTACCTGTGCTAGCTGTGCTAGCTGTGCTACCTGTGCTAGCTGAGCTACCTGTGCTACCTGTGCTAGCTGAGCTACCTGTGCTACCTGTGCTACCTGGGCTGAGCAGCCGTTGGGCTCTCTGATTGGTTAGCATGTCAGTTACTGTACTTGTTGAGTTACTCCTACTTTACTTGAGTATTTCCACTTTATGCATCTTTATACTTGTACTCTACTGCATCTCTGAGGCTGATATTGAAACAATAGCTGGCAAGACAGGCGGTGGTTTGTTGTGATTAATGTTAATTATCAAAGCTGAGGGCCGTTGTAAGTAGAGTGATACTGAAAGTGAAAAGGTTAGGCGCGTCATAGCAGTGACGTACGCTTCAGCCCGTTGCGGCGTTACGTCAACGTGGGCGCCATATTGGACAGGGCAAGGCTGGCCTGTAACCCTATACAAGTGAACAGGGGAGCTGCTGTCTTTCTGGATAAAAAGCACTATAACGTCTACATTTCTCAACCGATTTCAACAAGTCGTTATTATATTAAAGGGTTTATGATCTACAAGGAGTAGAAACATAAAGTTTAGTCTCCAGTTACTTAGAATCTGGATAGTTGAGCTCTAATCACTGCTAGATGCTCAGGAGACGAGTGTGTACTGTAGGCTGAGAGGAACTGAATTACTGACCTGATAGAAAATAATTCATTTATCAGAAGGAATTCTTAAAACTCACGTTTGTCAAGTGTGGCTTTGGCTTATTTTCCTTGTTTAAGGTTAATACTTGTAGAGAGGTCCCTGTATAATATAATATAATATAATATAATATAATATAATATAATATAATGTACAATGAAACGTCTTCCTCCGTTTTAGCGATCATGCTTTCAGTTTATAGTCTACCCCTAACACTGTTACTGCAATTACTATTATGTACTAACTAATAAGAGCAATCAGATTAACAGGCAAATAGTAGTACATAAATAAATAATGGTAACAATAAATATTATTCTAATGATGTTAGTTATGATCTGAATTTATTGAAATAATGGTGATAATGCAGCAATTATAAAAAAAAACAAAATAATCTAATAGTGTAATTGTTAACCAAGACATGCCATCAGTTTTATTGTTTGCAATATTAGACACATATGGTTTTTAATACGTATCGTACATTTCATGTTTTAAACATGATATCATGTTAGATATGAACATCAATAAACTAACATTAACTTATATCGATTAGCTAACAATAATGAACGTTAGCTAGCTCTTATCTGATGTTACAGAAGCAAACGTTTTGTAAAGATGTAACGTTAACTTGAACAGTTGATGATGTGAAAAATGCTTAAGGGAAAATCTGATATGATAGAACTAGTTTTTAATAATGACCTAATAATTCCAAATTTTTGGCGAGGAAAAACTGTCATGGTCATTTTCAAAGGGGGTCCCTTGACCTCTGACCTCCAGATCAGTGAATGTAAATGGGTTCTATGGGTATCCACGAGTCTCCCCTTTACAGACATGCCCACTTTATGATAATCACATGCAGTTTGGGGCAAGTCATAGTGAAGTCAGCACACTGACACACTGACAGCTGTTGTTGCCTGTTGGGCTGCAGTTTGCCATGTTATGATTTGAGCATATTGTTTTATGCTAAATGCAGAACCTGTGAGGGTTTCTGGACAATATCTGTCATTGTTTTGTGTTGTTAATTGATTTAAAATGATAAATATATACATATATTTGCATAAAACAGCATATTTGTCCACTCCCATGTTGATAAGAGTATTACATACATGACAAATGTCCTTTTAAGGTACCTTTTGAACAGATAAAAAATGTGCGATTAAGGAAAACAAACATGTGTTTAATCAAGATTAAATATTTTAATCGATTGACAGCCTTAATATTAATTGATTATTAAAATGACTACACTGTTTTTTGTTGGCCTACTAATCGATTTATCATCGTCATATCGCCACTAAACCCCATTGAACACTCTGCAGCTGGAGCAATATATGAATCATTCATATCCTGTACGTGGGTACATTTTATTCTACTATTTTATTCGTATAGCACCTTTCAAGCACAAGTCAAAGTGCCTCAGATGAGGCATAAAGCGACAGTTAAAAGGGAAATCAGACACATATTTAAGAAAGTAGGTTAACAGTGCAGTGACTTAAGGTGGTTCACCTCCACCGCTCCATCAGTTCCTGTACGGGAGCTTGTTAGCAGCCGCGTCCTCGGTGTGTCGCAGCTAAAGGCAGCTCAGACAGGCCTGGGGAGCGGACCGCATGGGGCTGGCGCTGAGTCTTAATTGAATGGAGCTGATGTGGTTCCATTAATCAGTAATGGGGAGGCTTGCTGGGCCGAGCCACCACACACCACAGCAGGGGGGGCTTCTGATGGGGCCGCTGACATTCTCACAGCAGTCACTGTGTCTATAGGAAAAACAAAGAGAGAGAGAGAGAGAGAGAGAGAGAGAGGCGTTCACGTCTCGGGAGTAAAGGTTGGAATGAGGAGAATATTTCACATCAAATGTTTTTACTTGTACATTTCTTAAGCACACATTTTTGTCGTGCACTGTGCTGGAGGACACAATGGGAGCCATTAAAGCTTTTCATCACAAGGTTGCCACTTCTGCATTTCTGCTGCTTCGTCTCTCACTGGAAAGACAAGCAGCAGGCAGTTAATGGCTGCTTTACATACATGAAATATCTTCTCTCCAGTGTCCCGGCATGTCTCTACACTAGTGCTGAAACATTCAGTTCATTCATTTAACTTAAAATATTAAAAGACAACAATTTTGATGATCAAATAATTGTTTTAGGGCTACAACTAATGATTATTTTCATTGTCGATTGATTATTTTCTCGATTAATCGATTAGTTAAAATGGTGAAAAATGTTGATCGGTGTTTCATTCAACTTCACTCAGAGTTTAATGTCAGGAATATTATTTATTTTCTATAGGCTAATTATTAGATTTATTTAGACTTTATTTGTTATGACTTTATATAGTGACTTTGCTGTTGCTGCTCTAGAGATGATATGATATATATGATATTTTATTATATTTAAAATAGTGATTTTAATCCTGTGCTGAATGTATTCTTTTTTTTTTTTAAATTAAGAATTTAAAAATAATTTTTTTTAGTAATAAAAAACAAAGAGGAGGCTATCAATAAAGATAAGGAGTTTTATTTATTATATATATATATTATATTATAAGGGTAGTCCAAATACCCGTTCTATGATCCTTACCGTTAACCCCTTTATATGTTTGGCATTTTTTATATTTGAATTACGGCTGCAACTCACGATTATTTTCATTGTCGATAATTTTCTTGATTAATCGATTAGTTGTTTGGTCTATAAAATGTCAGAAAATAGTGAAAAATGTCGATCAGCGTTTCCCAAGATGACGTCCTCAAATGCCTTGTTTTGTCCACAACTCAAAGATATTCAGTTTACTGTCATAGAGGAGGAAAGAAACCAGGAAATATTCACATTTAAGAAGCTGGAATCAGAGAATTTAGACTTTTTTTTCTTAAAAAAATCACTCAAACCGATTAATCGATTATCAAAATAGTTGGCGATTCATTGAATAGTTGACAAGAAATCGATGAATCGATGCAGCTCTACTTTAGATTTGCACCGTATTGATATTTGTACTGCAGCTGCTGCACAACAATTTCCATCTGGATAAATAATGTTATATCTCATCTTATCTTACCTTTGTTCTGATGCTTTTATTAGCAACGCTCAGTGTAGAAAAAACACTCAGGTGGCAGCTTCTCATCTCTATTTATTCCAGCGGTTATAATGACAAACATCAGGTCATATCATCTGTCGCTACAGTAATTAATGTCATACATTTATGAAGCACAGAATGTATCCCTGTTCTTTGTTAGGTCCAAAGTACATCTTCTGATTGGAAACTGGTGAACTAGTGCAGTCAGTTTGTGTCTTATTCATACTGTATGTTTAATGTTTAATAAATGTAAGTGTAGAGATCTGTTATGGACTAATTGATTAATCAACTTATCGTTTCAGCTCTATGTGCAGCACCAAGCGGAGGTCTTTAAGTAAATGACCCTCAACATCAGGCCTTCATGTTTGTGAATCATTGACTCTGCTGAAGTCTCCTTGAGCTTAAAGACTCAAACACACCTTTACACCTGCCATTAAAATGTGTCTTGTATCCAGCTTGTATGTAGATATGATTTAACCTGATTCCATTTGCACCTTGTATTAATATGAGTCTCTGATCGCTGTGTCTGACAGGCTGAGAAGAAGCCTCTGGAGGCAGCACTACCCACGGGCTTGCAGCCGGGCACTGCTGGAGAAACGGGATGTAATGCACGGACACATCAGCCTCGAAACGCCGCCGTTCAGGGGGAGAGGGCCTGCAAGCGTGACCTTGAGGTACGACCACACTCGCACACACACAGCTGAAGCTTAGAATATTCACTGTTGATTACTGCCGAAGCGCAGGAGACCCAAAATGGTACTTGGGATATTTACCTAGCTTTACATATTTCCGCCCACGAAGTTGTTGTATGTGGTCGAAGGTGGTTTGTCTGATAGGATCAGTCCATCCTCATAATAGGGCTGGGCAATATATCAATATTATATCGATATCGTGATATGAGACTAGATATCGTCTTTGATTTTAGATATCGTAATACGGCGCAAGTGTTGTCTTTTCCTGTTTTTAAATGCTGCATTACAGTAAATTTTCTGAAGTTACCATACTGTTCTAGACTGTTCCATTATTTAACTTTACTCACTTAGTCTTTATATCCACATTACTGATGATCATTTATCAAAAATCTCATTCACCAATTGTCAACCCTACAGTATCGTTGCAATATCGATATCGAGGTATTTGTTAAAAAATATCGTAATATTTGATTTTTTCTCCTTATCGCACAACCCTACCTCATAGTGATCATATTGTGATTTAATTTTATAAACATGTTGTCGTCTAAACTAATGATTCCAAGCAAACTATAATTAGAAACCAAGAAAATGTAATTGAAGAGTTTCGTTTTTTACAGAATTGAAGAGTTTTGTCTGATGTAAATCATAACAGTGGAACACGGTTTATTGCATTGCATCGATTTCATCATTTTATTTTGTCTTTTACCGTGATATAAATTTATACAGAAGCATTTTGTTATTAATATCATGATACACATTGTCCAGTGCCTCCCTGTTACCAAGACGCTGTGAGATGTAGCTCTGATCTGAACCTCCAGGATGGTTATCGGGGCGTTGTGGAGCTTCCCCTCAGACACAACTGAGACAGCTTCAACTACGAATTTTGACGAAAAGTGCAGCAATCAGGCGCTAAGTACCTTAAAATACCGTAATTGCCAACATGAGCTGTGTGCTACTGCTGCAGCTGTTGTTGTTTGTGAGTGGAGAAAACTACAGTAACTTGTGATATGACTGTTCAGACTGAGATTGCTTTGCCACAAACTTAGTTGAGCTAAGAGACACTGAGTGTCTGGTTGGAAATGTCTTGTACTGCTGAACTAACTCTCTGTTATTGGGATTGCTGATAGAGAGCTCCCTAGTGGGAATTTAGTTTTGTTCTTCTGTTGTTTGTTGTTCTGTTCTGTTCTAACAGTGGTTGTTAATTTAGGTTTTGTTTCTTAGTTCATCTCTGTAACCTGCACAGCACCTGTGCGTGTGTATATATTTATATTATTAATGATGTAGTTATATTTTGTCTTCTATCAGAGTCCATCTCTTCTCTCTTTTGTCATAATTTTCAGGATAGTCGTGAAACCAAACGCCTTAAATGTAAAATTGAAATCTACTTTATATTGCAGACTAAAGGTGTTGAGAGTACAATAACCCCGGCTGCAAGTTTACGTATCTTTATTCAGATTTTTGCCCCCGTTTTCCATTTCTTTTCCACAATTTGGAACACCCAGTTCCTTATGCACGGTGAAATGCATGCATACAGTAAATGGACAAACACAGACACTGTGGTGAAAAGCTATTTCGATATCTATTTCATAACAAAAAGACAGTCAGATGCAGTCAGAACTCCTAAAGAGAGGGGAACCTTCAAATATTCAACATCCCTGTACTCAAATTCAGTCACACAGAGACCATGAGCAGCCATATATGTGCAAATGAGCGAAGCATGAAACCGCGCACACACACGTATGTGTCTAAAGAGGGAGTCCTTTTGGAGCCTTAGGCACAGTATGAGAAATAAATATTTGATAGGAGGATGACCTACTTCCTGTGCCCTGAAAAGTTATTTGTCTTCTTCTGTCTCCATCCACTGCAGAGGCCTCTTTCCTCAGGCCCTGCAGCAGAAAGAGAGAGAGAGACACCTATGTAAAAAGAGAGAGAGAGAGGAGGAGATACAGTACAGAAAGACAAAAGAGTTGGCGAGCAGAGTGAGAGGTGAGCTGCAGAGAGAATAAATGTTCGATTCGAGTTTTAGTTCCTCAGAAGTAGTCCGCTGGTAGAAATGATCTCATTGGCTGAATTACACCTTGAAGCATCAGAGCTACCGGTTAAATAACACGGATATGAAGCGCAGTGACTCAAGTAAACTTGTGATCTTCATGAATTATTAGGGCTGTCGTGGTGAAGGAATTTCCCCTGCGGTGATAATGATTTGCTCAATAGCATGATATGCTGTATTATATTTTAGTACTATATACATAAGCTTTATTGTTAGGCTGTTATTACGTATATTGTTGCTTTTGATTGATATTTTAATTGACAAAGATGAAAAACTTATTGAATACTTATTCAATCTTGTGAAGGGCTCATTGCACGGGAGGAATATGGTCTCAAAAAAGGAAAAATGCAAGTCTCCCTCAAGGGGAAAAATGTAAAATAAGGGCATTTTAATTTTGTTCAAACTCTACAGTGTGCCTTGGATTATGTTTGAGGGAGACTTTTTTTTTAGATCATATTCCACCCATGCAATGAGCCACAAGATTGAATAAGGACAAATACACCTGAAGGATCCAAAGATCACATGTATGTGATCACCACAAAGACCCAGCAGCGCTTCTACTCCATCGGCTTCATCATTAAATACTTGTATATTGTGAAATGCAGAACACATAAGGGCAACGGGGTGCAGCGTTTTTTTTTTTCAGATGCATCTGGTTGCTATGATACGGAATACCTGCAGAAGTAAAAATGTGGGCACCAGGTAGAGTACCAGCTCTGGATGAAGGGAAGGCTGAAGCTCGTAGAGAGAGAAAACGGACCCGCTGGTCTATGTTTATTCATTTCTCCTCCGTTGTTGTTGTTCAGTATTTGTAGCCTACATGTGGGATGTGATGGTTGGTCATTGTGGTATTTGTCCCGCCCCCTCCTCCACTGTGATTGGACAGCGGGTTAGAAAGTGACAGTGACGAACGTAATGTTTTACCCAAAGTTGTACATGTTTCAACTCACAGCAATTTAGATATTTTCCAAAGAAAAGGTCCCTAGAAGTGTATGATTCAACTTTTTCCTCATGGTCTAGTGTTAACAAACTTAACAAAAGTCAAAATAAATTTTAATATCGCAATACTATTCCTCTCTGATAAGGTACTAACTCCCCATCAACTTTCTGCTCTCACCAAGGGTTTAAGTTTTGTCCCTACATGTAAGACAAACTCTTTTGAGGTAAAGACTGATTTATTTTGTTTCTTTAGAAAGATTAAACTGAAAAATATGTTCAGTAATTCTGATGTACAAAGGTCTGATAAACCTGTATTTAAACCTAAAAGCACATTTATACCTTATACCTCAAATCCTTCCATTCAAACTTTTTTCAGAATAGTTGAGCAAGAAACCTTTGACTTATTGAAAGATTGAAACACTGCATAGATCTAAGTGTGCGGATATCTTTTCTAACATTTATGTACTAATTTTTCCAGCACCTTAGCAAAGTTTTTTTAGACAGGTTGAGCGGTTGTCCTCCTGCAATATCGCAATACTTAAAAATCGCAATACATATCGAATCGCCACTGAAGTATCGTGATAGTATCAAATCCCAGCCTTAATATTTAATAGTGTTTCAAGAAGCCGATGGTTCGTTTTTACACGGTTCAGTTTTGCATCCCTAATAATGTAACACGGGGTTTATGTTTCATGATGAAGGATTTTATTCTTGGATAGTTTTACTCGTGTAAATATTGTTTAGGACTGTAATGGAGTATTTTTCTGCCGTGGTGGTGATGGGAGTAACGAGTGGAGTCTGTTAGCGAGAGGGATGCTGTGTTTACTTCCTGCTTGTTCCCTCAGAGAGGCGGTACTTAACCTTTCAGCTCCTTTTGCTTATCCAGGCTGTTAACCCAGGAAGGGGAAGGGTCAGAGGTCAACCGCGGCCCTGGCTGCATTCAGTCAGTAATGGAGATGGATTTCTGTCTCATAGTAGGAACTCAAACACCTGTAACTTTCACATCCTCAACATAATAACACCGGTTAGTGTTTCACGTGGAAACAAATGAACAGAAATGAGGCCGACGGTTTATTTTCACAACAAAATTTATTAGAAGAATAGTGGTTTTGAAAAGAAGGTTCTAGCATCCAGTGAATACTACCTTACACAACATTACAGCTGAAATGTGTGGCAAAAATGGCAATTTTCTTTTTTACCAAATTGAATATAACATAACCAGTAAAATATTTTACACATGCACAAAGACAGATCTAATCAGCGTCGCCTGACGTTCAATGCAAAATGAAGTTTAAAAAAAAAAGAGTAGGAAATCAAATCATCTTTTATCTTTTCATCAAAAAAAGAAATCACAGACATTATGAGACAATTTATTATTCATCAGCCCAATCAGAATATCAGATTTAGCATTCAAAACAGGGAGAGAGAAAGAGAAAAAAGAAAATAGTGCAGTCAATCAAACTAAAACCAATTATTGTGATCCTTGTTAAGTGCTCATTTACACGGACATCGATAATATAAGCCTAGAAGAATAAAAGTCCAACTCACAAGGTACAAAATAAGAACAAAAACAAAAAAAATTATTGTACATAAATAAAACTACAATATGAGAAAAATATTTTTTAAATTATACAATTTTTTGTCAAACTGTAAACAGTAGATATTGAAAAAATGAGGTCCATTTGGGTATTTGGAGAACCTGTGTGTAAGTGTGTAGGTGTATTTGTGAGAGGTACAGTCCAGGTGGGACCAAATGTTGAAAGGGGGCTTAGGCGTCCTGAGCATCGGCACAGCGCCCCCCCGAGGCCCGCTGGACTGAAGGAATGAGGTATATCGTCAAACCCAAAAACAAAATCTCGGCGGAAAAGAGGAAATAGCCCAGCAGGCCCCGCAGCGGGGCGTCCAGCCACCCGTTAAGAACCGAAGTGAGATTACGAAAACGTTAGAAACCTCAGCAGGACAAAAAATCAAGACAGAAGAGGTTTGTTGTTCTACCCAAACTAGAGTCCAAACCCCTGGACAACACTTCCTGCGTCTACCCAAATATCACAAGCCGTTTCCAACCCAATCAGAAGTATGTCTATCACAACAAAATCAGGTTACTACCAAAACCAACATCAGGAATGTAAAAAGTAATCTTAAGAGTTCTTACAACATGAAATACAACTTATTTTTTAAGAGTCTTTACACAGTTCTCACCAAACTTCACTGATTTGATTGTTGTAAGAGGTACAAAATTTAGGCAAAATACACTCCTGTCCCGACCAGGCCAATAAATAACTGCATGACTAGTTCTTAGTGAAATACAGAAAGTCTACAGGAGACTTCCAAACTCCACGGCATCGACCGAGCTGTGTGCAGCGACATACAGCAGAGGTTTCAACCAATCACAGCAGAGAAGAGTGGCTGTTTAAAACGTTAAAGAACAAACGAGCAGATCTTTCTGCTCCTCGTTGTTCCTTCACAGCTCTACAGTTCTGCAGGTTTGATCACACAAACGTCCAGCTGAGCTCCGATATTTTTTTCCTGGTTTCACTTGAGGTGTGAGAGGCTTACTAAGTTTTCCCTGAAGCGTAAGAACAGCTGAAGGCAGATCTGTCACAATCCTCTGTGTTGTGTGTAACTCCATTAGCGACGGAGAGAAAAGACTTAGCACTTAAAACCAGACGGATACCTGAACATAAACCAACGTACTGAGTGAAGGATTGTGGAGGCTTAAAACACTATTGAAAAGCCAAACCACTGTTATGTGCACTTGTATGAGATGTTTGTTTTAAGAGGTTATCTTGGTGTAAGTCATCGTTGCGTCGGTGCTATGTAGCCACACGATACCAAAGAGTAAAAGCCACGGCATCGTACACAAGTCAGAGAAAGGACCGACAAAGACTCCGCAGTCCTGAACTGAGAAGATTAACATTCATAAGATACTAAAAATATCCAGAGATCAAAAAAGAGACAAGTAAAAGATAGAAAGAGAGAAATAACAAAACTCTGAGGGTGAGAAAAACTGCTTCTGATCGTTTAATATTTTGGGGGGTAATTTTTGTCTTCATAGGAACAGGCTTATGAAAATAAACCATAGTTAAGGTTGATCACTGCTAAAACTCGGTGTAGATTAAGTACCTGAATAAGAGTGAGAGCAGTGTTGTTGAGGGTCCCTGAGGGTGTGTGGGTAATGTCATTATGGGCTGTAAGGCGCCCAGAGAGAGGCGTCTTTTCCTACAGACAGCCAGCGTACGTTCAGAGATGCAGTTCTTCTAACTGTTCTGTCGGGTTACCGTAAGAGCACAGGTAGATTAACCTTCCTAAAAAGACAGCTCTGAGGCTAGAATATGGTCGAAGAAAAAGCTGAGGGAAATCAATAAGAGCAAGCTTTTCACATCGTTTCTTCCACAGCCACACAGATCCACACTCATACACATTTTTGTTACTTTACACAAGGAAAAAAAAAAAATGATTGAAAAAGAGCTTTAGCCAAAAAACCACTACGAAAGCTGTTGCAGTGACAAACAAACACCTTAGGTGCTCCTTCTTCTTAGGAAAGGGATTTTTTTTTCTCTTAGGGGCAATATTTCATATTCAAAACATCAGAATCTGTCCTGCGGACAACATCCAGAAAAAAGCGCTTTTGGATTAACCAGCCTCTTCAAACAAAAGGACTGATACGGGGGTATGTACACCAGCATGCAAAAATATCCAGAGGGTCAACGTTCACGGAAACCGTCCGTCGCTCCCAGCAAAGAGGGAGGTGCGTTTTCTAACAACGTCACTGTCTGTTGGGATCATCACCCCCCCCTCGGCTTCCTTCATTTAAAACAGTCTTTACTTCTCGAGACTTAAAAACACACAAACCGTCCCTCCTCAGTGCCTTCAATTTACAGTTCCACCTCACCTGTGAAAAAGACAGGCAAGGGTTGATGGGTAAAGCAGTTCTATATACAACTGTCCTGAAGACCCCCCCCCGCCCACAACGCTTCAACCCCCCCCAATGTGACGCTCGCGCCCAAGTCATCTTCATAAATATACTGTCTTTACAGTGTCCACTTTAGGAAAAAAACCATCCCCTCCATCCCCCCCATTTTCACAGAATCAGGCTTGAAAAGACTACAACTACACTAGATCCTAGTTCCACTACTTCTTCTTCTTCTTCTTCGGTTAACAAAAAAGTCAAGTGGCCCTGCCCCTTCGCCCTATGCTACATCATGGGGAAATAACAAGCAAGAACGGAGTAAGAAAACGAACACTAGAAGCAACAAGAGTGGGAGTGATTTCACCTAACATACTGCACTGGACTTCTGAATTGTTTCCCTGAATCATTAACGGAAAAGGCTCATCCTCTTCCTTTTCAAGATAAAAGTATATGACATTAGAGATTTGTATATACATATGCATTTGTGTTTGTGTCTGTTGGGCTTGTATAGGTATATCTATGTGCACATATAGAGTATTTCTTATTCTTAAATATGTATAGTTAAATTAGAGGTTAGTTGTGTTTGCCTTTTTTTTTTTTTTTTACATTCAGTTTTTAACAACGATAAAGAGTAGATAAGTAGATAAAGAGGTATGGAAAAGGAAAAACGAAGGGACCGTGTGGTTTCAAGTGTTCCGCGTGTTGGCCTCCGTTCTTTCAGCAAACCCACTTTTAAAATCAAAAGGCGGGAGGATTTTTTACTTTTGATGCAACCCCATGTTTCTTCCGTGGATCTTTCCGAGCTGTTTGGAAACTGCGATGCATCAAATTGTCTTGAAAACAACCCCCTTTCCGTCTTTAAATGAGGAACGCAAGGTGGGCTGCGAAAAGTTTGAGACCAAGAATGTTCACAAATCAAAAGACACGTATGAGGAACCAAAGTGGTATAAAATGCTATAGAACCTCCACTGGGCGCTACGCACGGCATGGAAAAAGAAGCGAGAGAGGGGAAACGAAGACAAAGGACAGGAGATGAGTGTTGATGGTCAGGATCTGACAATATGTGGAGGTCGTCAAGGTTACATGGATTTCTTTTCTGAGGTATTCTGTGTTGTAAGTTTTTTTTTTTTCTTCTTCTTTACATTTTTGCACACCAAGAAACACCAAGATGGAAAACATTATCAAAGACTGAAAGAAAGAACAAACACTCAGCGTTACTTTCCCAAACGCAGATTCAGTCAAAGCGCTCGCTTTTCTCTCCTTTTTTTCCACGAGCAGCTTTCCTTAACTTTGACATTCGGGAAGGCAACAGTCCGAGTCTTGTAAGTTAGATCTCCAGAGGACCAACCGGGTTGACCGTTAAGTGAGCTCCGCGTGAGCCTCCCCTGCTAAGAGTTAATCATATTTACAATCCTTGCTGTTTATATAAAGCACTGAAAAAGTATTTGGCTGAAAATAATGTACAGAATCAGTCAAAAATAATAAAAAAAAAAAGGCTTTTCAAAGACCCTTTTAAGTGATGTTGTTCTGGCTTCTGCCAGATGAGTTTGAGATGTTCCATAAAAGAGTTTCTGAATAGTTTTGGCAGTGGGAATCATCTGCACGCCATTTAATCTCCTGTACTGCCAAACTTCCTGTCTGAGGACTGAACGCTGACATCGAGCGCCGGCCCGTGTGACCCGACTATCGATCGGTGCTCATAAGCCAGTGTTGCTCCTCAGCTCGACTATAAATACACTGGCTGGTGAGGTTATCTGCATGTAGTGTAGACTTCACAACTTGAGAGGTAACAGAGAAGGTACATGGTCGTCAAAGACACGTCGAAAGACTGCAAACAGAAGCTACAAGAGGATCACAGCAATGCACTGGCAATTTCAACGAAACACAACCCGCTCATTAGCCGATTTTTTTTTTTTTTTTCGTTTTTAAACACAGAAACTAAAAGTCAAGCCCGTTACCTTGAAACATCAAAACAAGAGATCAGAGACATCATACAACATTAACGGCCAAACCTTTAAAATATTGAGTCTCTTTAGTGGAGAGAGTTCATGAAATTTTCACCGAGGCTGAAATATTAACCGACTGCCAAACAATACTGTATGTGTGTAGCGTGGTGGTGTGTTCTCAATATTGCAGAGGATAATGACCCTCCCTTGTTGCTGAAAGAACCTCAAGCCCTGTCTTAAAAAAATCTAAATCGGCAAGTTCCTCATCAGAGGAGAGCGTGGCAAAGCCTCTGTGAAAAGATAAAAGAAAGGTAGAGGGAAGACCGTGTTCGGAGGCCTCTGGGTCGAGTGTACAATCCCAAGAGGCAGCAGTGAGGTTTGTGAAAGTGACAATAAAATCAAACAACGTTTACGGAGGTGTGGAAGGTGACGTGCGTTCCTGCCCGGCCACCTATACGGCAGCATCGCGGTGCATCTCCAGAAACTTCACACTTTTGAGTGACAGGACAATCAAGATCTGACACATTTCTGAGAGAGATAACAAGAAACGGAGATGGTCAGAAAACAATCAGAGGACACTCTGTGTGCGAGGACCGCCAGTGGGAGGCCCGACAAATCATCCAGCTAACTCTCCGAGGCATTTAACTTTCATCAAAAGCCCTCCGAACCAGCCGACCTGACCTCAGAAGTTTATAAGGCCTAGAAGTGCTTGTAATGGTACTTCACCGGCAACAACAGACTATGCTTAGTTTTCAAATCAACTGATTGACTCCTGAAGCAGTTGGCACCTGAACAGATCCCTACAGGCAGTTCCACGTGACAGACTGAGGTAGCAGAAACGACCGAGAGCATCTCGGAGACGAGCAAGGAGAAGGACAAATGCATGCTTTTAGATGCTCTCACATGGATACAAATGAGAGCACGACAAAGAGAGAGAGCCTCGCTGGAAGTATAACGAAGGGAAAGAGGACGTAAGAAGAGTCTTCTATCTATAGCATCTGCTTTGAAACAAACAGGTGCAGGACAAAGCCAGAAGAATCGACATTAGAAGATGCATCACGACATAATGACAAGACATCGGTTCTGCTAAATTCTCCAAACCTGCATGTTGGAGTGGAGATGAAGCAGAGCTGAGTTTGAGTTCAGAGCAACCGGAGACCAGCTGGTCCTTGTAGGTGGCTCTGAAGGGCCAGACACACCTCCACATGGGAACAATGCTGCAAGATTGTCATGGCAACACACAAGGGCACCTCATGAAATGCTATCGCAGAGCATTTTGACTACATTTCCTTTACACAGTTTTTATTATCTAAATTTCCCGTTCAACCTGCACATCAGATCTGATATTTTGGCCCTGATCATCTCTCTTTAAGTGGAGTTTCAGACGAACCTTTTACATCGTAGACGCAGTGTGCCGAAGTAACGTTCGAAGTGAATTTCAGCATCGCTCCATTAAAAGCCTGTTGTTTAACTGTGGCGTGGGGGTGGGGATGGCGACCTTCAGCGGCCTTTATTCTGCTGTACTTCACTTGGATTTCATCCTCGCGCTCGCATCCACCTCCTCAGACTGCCTTGTCTATCTGACTGCCATCTGTAAGGAGGCTTTCTGCCGAGGCGGAGGGGTGAGACGCACGCCAGCACCGCGGGCTCGTCGGAGGCGAGAACAGCCAGTGTGAGAAAATGTCTGCGGCGAGCCTTTCACAGTGATAATCACAGGATGGGGGGGGGGGCTGGGAATTTAAGCCGACAAATTTGACCTGAATCTCACATGACATTTTTGCTTCGACAGGAGAATGTTCCGCTCAGTGATTTCACTCGGGTGGTTAGATTATACGTGATTAAGTAACCAGCCCTAAAACGATTAGATTTGAGATTGTGATTAGAGTCTTCAAAAGGCACTCTTCTTGATTTCACTGATTGAAGAACAACAAATATATAATCACTTGTTCTGGCGGTGTGCCATGAGATTGAACGCGAGTACGAAGCTACGTCTGGTCCGATGTAGTAGATTAATGAGCCAGGACGGGAATTTAGAAATCAACAGCTCTGAATAAAGTCCAAGTAGAGAAACCAGGCTGCACTTTGAAAACATTCAGCACCATAAAAATATTCAAAATCTGGCTGTAAATGTGTTTTCTTATTTTCAAAGCACACGGTTTTGTAGAAGATCATATGAGTGCATACTGTATTAAGTAGAAAATTCAAGGTGTAGTTATAAAATCCTGATCTCGTTTCAAACAGTTTTGACTAATCGGTAACACTCTCACCTTATCGGAGTAGTAACATAAATTAATTGCTCGAACCGTCACCTTTTCACGTGAAGACTTTTATCTTTGGAGTCAAATTTTTACACTTTTTCTCCAAATTTCTTTAGTAGATTTTAACGGACGGGAGTTGAAGGTGTCTGTTGTGTTGATTGCTGCAGATGAGCATCATTCCAGAGGCGTGTCTGGCCTTTAAGATTTGTACTCAGCTCTGCTTTCAAAGCCAGACTGCTACTGAGCGACTGCTCGTCACATCCTCACAAATGCTTTGACATTTACAGCACTTGGCATCACACTCCACGACAAAAGGAGATGCACATTTTAACAGATCTGTAAGCGCCGCTTTGACAAATGTCTGGGAGAAAAACAACAGCATGGCGAAGCTTATGACACATGGGGCGAATTGTAACTGTCAGTAGATGTGCTGATGATTATCTTTTAAAACTGCACTCAGAGTCAGATAGATCTCGTTACAAGAGAGAGAGACGGCCTTTTTGAATATGCAGTTCAAAGAAAAATCCATCCAAAAGCCTACCGGGCAGGGATTAAAGCCGAGTCCTGGACTATTTACTGAAGAACAACTTTAGTCCAAGACTCTGGACTGTGAACCTGACCCAAAATATGTATCTACTGGTGATGTTCTTTGCATTCCTGCATCTATTCTGTAGCTTTTAGTGTCTTAAGGTGGAGAATTCAATTTCAAGCCACAAGACACAACATGTGTGCTATGCTCTCTTTTACAACAGCGTATTGAGGCCATTGTAGGTTAAATAAAATAATAATTACGGAGCCGGGGGAGGAGGTTATATTCAGAGAAAAAAAAGTAGTCAAAGATAGAAGTTGTTTGTCTCTATTTTTTTTGTAAGATCTACAATTCAAAAAATTTGTATTTACTTATGTTCATAAAATAACACAGAAAGAACATGAAAGAAAATGATATGTATCTTTCAGGACCTAAATTTATGACTATCATCTCGCAATTTTTTTTTTTTTTTCTGTAAATTTAAAGTTGCCACTTTAATCTCAGAGAATCCGACTTCCTTAATATGAATTAAGCAATGTAGACAATAGATTTTTTTAATACTTCTAAATTCAATTTCTTGCGTTGTTTTAAATGGTAGTTAGAATAATAGCACTACTTTAGGAGCAACGGAATTCAGATGGAGGCTGGCATTACCACGGTTTTGCACTCCACTATTTTTCAGATTTGCTCTTTCTCGTAAATTTATGACTTTATAATCTAAAATGTAATTTGTGCTTTTTAGCGGCCAGAGAAAACATCATAGATGTCCATGTTTTTCCCCCCACTGGTAGCTCAGTTACACAGCAGCCTGTGATGGTGCTCACAATAGCGGCAGAAATAGATGAGGCAGGTTGAGGAAAAGATGTAAAAAAGGGGAAACAAAATAACTGCAGGAATGCACACAACATCACAGACAGAACAGAACAGCTGTAGGGAGGATTTTTCCAGAAACACTGGTAGTTAAAGGGAGGAAGAAAAGCAGTCTTTGTTGAAAGCCACAAACAAAACAAAGTGATTTTCACAGAGGCAGTGCCTGCAGTGTCCCAGTGTGCCAGATCAAAATCAGCCAGCGGGGCTGATGTTCTGCAGGCTGTGGACAAAACACACCCACCTGCTTCTAAAAGAGAAACTGCAGACTCCCAGCTTCATAATTATACATATAACCCGCCCACACAAAGTGTGGCTACCTGATGAGGAGGGAGAGAGTGTGTTGCTGTAGGTGCGTCATGTCTCTATGTGTGCGTTCTGCTCTTCCACGGCTGTATGTGCTAGAGAGAATACAGCGTTGTATTCACAGAAACCTGGCTTCTGGCTTTTAAAGAATTTTCTTTTTTTTTTTATAAGAAAACAAAGAAAGGAAAAGATGCCATCAGAATAACAACAGTACGAACGACAAGAAACAACAATTATTCAAAAACTGCTTCCGTCGGTTACATCTAAAAATCTGGAAACGAGCCGTACTAAAAATCCTGATTCTTCTTAGTGTGTGTGTGTGTTTCTAATGTACAATCAGCTGCTTTGAAGTGGTCGGACCTGAGGTATAAATGACAACCAGATATGCAGCGTGACAGAAACAGAAACAGAAGAAGCCTCTCGGCAGAGAGGAGCATGGCAATCATATACATTGTGGGTCTTTCTTTCCTGGTAGCCCGCAGCATCACACACCATCCTGAAGCAAAATGGCACGTCATGTGGCGTCTACTAAGTGAGGTTACAGTAGTTGCTGTTCGACATTTTTTTTTTTTCTTCTTTTATCACGTTTTTGACAGTCTTTCACTCAGAAGAAAAAAATCAAATCAAATAAAAAAACCAACCTGAAAGCAAAAGAGAAATCGATTGGCTTACCTGAAGATGCAAAAACAGTAAAATAAATACCTATATATTCATAAGTATATAGCTTTTTTTCATTTTCATCATATAAAGGTACATTTTCCTGTGTTTTTTTTGGAATGCAGTGTAAAAGATTTTGGATATATTTTTCTTTTACAAGACAGCAGATAAAGGAAGGTTAACTTGTCCACCTGTCCCCCAATCTCCCCTCCGGGTCTCTGATTTCTCCGGGTGTGAGAAATAAAAAAAACGCAAAATAAATAATAAACCTGTCAAGTTTCAACCTGGAGTTATATTACGGCTAAAAACACACAATAAAAAGAAAAAAAACCCCTCAGTGAACAAAAACACTTTGTTCTTTCTCAGAGCAGGGTGGGACCGACCTGACTTATCGCCTCCAGGGTGAAACCAGACGACTGAATCCCAAAATGTTTTGACTTTTAGAGGAAGAAATGAGAGGTTTGCAGCGCTCCCATATCAACCCCATCCAGTGTTAAGAACAGGAATAGCTGTAAAGTCCCTGTGGTCTTTTTTTCCTCAATCTGTTGCTCATTATATACTTCTATAAGGTTTTGTTGCCTGAAATACCTGAAAAGAGGTAGGGTGGCAAATATTGGTCAGTCAGACACTTGAAGCGTCTCCCTCCTCCCTTCGCGAGAGGGAGGCGAAACAAAGAAAAGAAAAACGAACAGATAATAAAAGAAACAGCGGAGGATACTATATTTCCCAGAGTATCGGCTATCCCTTCGCCAGGCTCCCAGGTAAGGTATACATAAAAGTACGAGGCACAGAAAGGAGTCATTATTCTGAGATTGAGGTATAGCACTTGGTCTCTGCTGACCAAGTCGACATATAGTTTATATATGTATATACGTCTATAAATTACATCTAGTACAGGTAGTTAAGTCTGCGCCATTTTCCGACTGACTAATATTGCTGCCCATCCCGTTGGCTCGATCCTGAGACATTTACAGTACTGAAGGCTACTGTCGCACGCCCGCGTCGGAAAACGACTGCGTTTCCAATGCAAGCAGCGTAAAGTGAAACCAAAAGCAAAAGAATAAAAACAACAGTCTGTTAAAAATGAACTGACAGTGCAATCTTTTTTTTGCAGATGACTGTTCTGGTTTTTGTAAGTTTGAGATTTCAGTTCACTACATTCATTATGTGAGTATTTGTTAATATAGATGTATATAAATAGATATATACTGTTCTCTTAAGTATACAATATAGTATGAGGTTCCTTTTAAAAACAGCAGTGAGACTCAGTTGCAAGAAGGAGGACTTTTTCGGACAGGGGGAGCCGTTAACCACATGACTATAAACAATAAAAAAATAACAAGAAAAATCAAGTGAAATGAAATAAATATACCTTTAAATGGCATGCACCTCAGTAGATAAGAGCAGGCTGGGAATGGGACTTTTTAAATAACCCACATATTTAGAGAACATTGGCAAATTTATAGCAAAAGTCAAATGTACATTAAGGGTCAGGAATTTTAGAGAGAAATTTAGAGATTTGTGTAAATTATACACAGAGATAGTTTGGCCCCTTGAGGAATCGCCCCTCTCAGGGGAATTCAGTGTAAGTGCTGTTGAAGTTCATATCCATGCAAACCTGTGCATTAAGTGCCAATTACAATACTTCTACACATATATTTAATTTTCTATTAGCACAAATCCATGCATTACGTGACGCTTTTGTTCTGTTTGAGTGGGCAGCACATTGTACGTCACGTTT
Organism: Sebastolobus alascanus; assembly: GCA_916701645.2. Lineage (NCBI taxonomy): Eukaryota > Metazoa > Chordata > Actinopteri > Perciformes > Sebastidae > Sebastolobus > Sebastolobus alascanus. The sequence goes on from CAKAOJ020000539.1 coordinate 157,645, forward strand.
TGTCAAACTGTATTCACAGCTGGCTAAGTGCCTTTTATCAGAGGCGTGTTCATAACAAGTGCTTCGCTATCGTCACTTTGATCGAGTTTTAACTATCAGATCAGATCAGATCAGATCAGATCAGATCAGATCAGTGCATTGTCCTTCGCTGGGTCCAACTCAACGCGCACAACAACCTTTTAGACACTTCAAATGCTCAGCATTGTCAAAGTGTTGGACGCATTTCATGCATGATGACCCCTGGAAATCTTGTTGGCCCGGGGGTCTTTTCTAGAGCTTCTCCCATTGGCCATGCATACCTGCCAATCAAGCCAAGGGAGCTACAAAGCTTAAGGTGGATAAGAGAGGGGGAAATTAAGATTGTATGCAACAGATAGTAAATTATTCTAATTCTAATAAGATTGTGATTCATTCATTACAAATTCTTTCAACATAATATTAAATTGACCCTAAAATCAGCCCAAAAAGTGGTGCATGCCATTTTAAAGAGAATAATCAAAGAAATCAAATAAATAAAATGTACAATACATTTCAAAAGGAGTGAATCATCATCATTTCATCTGAACAGAGAGGTACAGTTCTCAAGTTAAAAGTCTCACAGACTGGGTGAGCACCAGGCAGTGTTTAGGAGCGAAGAGCAACATTTACCACAGAGCACAAAGAAACATGACGACCAAAAAGCTTTTGTCATCTCCTTCAATCTTTTCCTGATGGAAAATACCAAAAGAGCATTTTTTTTCCTTTCCAACTGTGTCCTCTGAGGGATATTCATTCCCCACCTTGGTAAAACGTGATGATAGTTTTTCTATCCCTGGTGCTTCAGTGGCGAGGGGAGGGAGAACAACGAGACGACACTACACAAAACTCAACTTGTTCAAGCTGTCGACCATTTTTTTTTTTTTGCTTTTTTGTTTTTAGTCGTGGAGGTAATCGAGAGGAAAACAAAAGAGTAGTTTGGGTCCAAGCTGCAGCTTTCTGAAAGTCTTCACACACTAAAGCTTTTTTCTTCCATCTCTCTGCCTCCTGATCGCTCCTTATCCCTCGGAGAAGAAGAGCTACACTACATGCATAACCTCAAACAGCTTCCTTTCTCTTGTGTTTTCGCTTACTTTTGAAAAGTGCTATTTTAGAAGTTTAGCGCCATAAGTTGGATGTCAGTGTTTTCTGTTCTTTGTCATTAGCAGGTCTATCTGCTATGGCGCTACCATATTTACTCACATGGCCTCTCCCCTAGACAAAGCATTAGTGAGAGGCTCGCCTCGTCCTCCTGTCTGTCTACTATAGGTCCAACAGGAAGTGACCGTATGTTAAACCCACATCATCTGTCTCAGTTACCCTGAGTTAAAAAATGAGGAGAAAAGAAATCATCCAGAATCACAGATTGGCTTTTACATCATCAGTTATAATAATTTATAATATATTAAATCTGCTTTTCCCTCACTTCTATCAACTACCCCTCCCAACTGCATATTGCCCACCCACCATCCCAAAATGAACACCCCCTCTATAAATGCACATTGTTGTAGTAAACTGCCGTTACTGAGGTTTGAGGGAGAAGAATTTCTATTAAAACTCGTCAGCTAAGCCGTTTAGTTTGATTTAAAAAAGGAAAAAAAAAAAACAGCAATGTGTTGTTGTTAGCTAAGACTAGCTAAAACTCATTAGCTTAGGCTAGCTAAAGCCTTGTATAGGAGCTAGATAATCAACTGGATAGCAGCAGAGTTTCACATTCTGATCCTAAAAGGCTTTCGTCCAATAAAGATCTCCATGATGGGGATGAGCTCACTCCGGTCACCGTTTGGTGGAGGGCAACCTGAAGGCGGCTCCAGCTTTCCAGGATCAGCAGTGAGACACTGATGGAGGTCCATGAGGTAGCAATCCGCCTTAAAAAGAGCCGATCCATAATCAGATTACCCCCTCCACATGTTTCTTGGCAAAAAAAGAGGGTTTCAGGGCTTCCTGGGATCTGATTATGGATCAGCGTACGCAGGCGATGTGCACCTCCGACCCTTTACGAGGTTGCGACTGGGCTTCAGAGACAGACCATAATAAGTGCATGATGCGAGGGCAACAATGCCGAGGTAACCTGGTCTGTAAGCGCCAGACTCAAAGTGTAGTGCAAAAGAAAGCAAAACAAATGAAGAAAGATAAAGGTAGAGGAAAAGAAGTCGATTATAGAAGTCAGTAGTGTCCACGAAACTCACAAACATGCATCCCTGAATGACTTTTGTGTGTCTTTTCTCATTCAAAAAGGACGGGTTAATGTTGCTTTCGTCCGCACAGAGATTAGCAGAATATCTTAAGGAGGAAAGAAAAGGTTTGCAGTTAAAGCGTCATGGCTACCTGGCAATAAGAGAATGGGTTTTGATTCAGAACCCTGGTGAGGAATATCAATGGCATGATTAAACTTTACAGTTGGCTTTAAATGTAATAGACGGTTCACTTACCAATTTTCAGCTCGTACTCCATGACAGAGGGGAGCAGTAAAGGGACTAATTTGTCAGTTTTTTGAGGAGTTAATTTTCAATCTTCCCCTCATTTTTTTCCCCAAATTGGAATGGTCCAAAGCCCAAACTGCATTTATAAGCAGCAATGGTTCAGTGTATCAAGTTCAGAAAAGAGGGGGATTGGGTTTTTGGGCTGGGGATTATCAGCATGCTTATGGAAATTTCATTAATTGTAATTTAACTAATATCTTTAGCTGCATTTGTTAAGCCCCTGGATATAAAAGCTAAACAAATGCTTATAGCATCGCTTAAACGACGCTTGTTAAAAACCATCCGATTAGTTGTTTATCTCCAGTTTGTTTTAAGAATCCTCCTCATATTATCCCTGCGTTTGTGCTCACCCAGATACTGCAAAGTAAATTGGCACAAATAAAGCCCCATCCGTTTTCAAATTACGTCATTTGACTGAGGTTTACATGTGTAACTCGTTTAGTCGATTGGTTTGAAATTGTCATCAATCTCTTCTTTTACATTGTCCTTGAGCTCAGCAGCTGCCAGCGGCGGGCCGTCGTCTCGTGGGGTCGCGGTGGGCGTGTTCTCTGACTCTGCAAGAGGGAAATCCTGACCTCCTGCTTCCATCTTCATCAGCTTGAGCTTCTTCTTTGGGGGGTTCTTCAGGGTTCCCAAGCGCTCCTTGACCTTGTACTCCAGGGTGCTGTGCGGGATCCCGTACATGTTCTGAGCCTTGGACACGCTCATCTTCCCGCTCATCACTACCGTTATGGCCTCCTCCAGGATCTCCGTGTTGTACTGGCGATAACGGCCCCTCTTCTTCCTCGGCTGCTTGGAGTTCGGATCCCCTTCCACGTCGGAGGTGGAGTACGCTGGGCCGGAACTGGAGTGGTCCAAGTCAGAGCTCCAGTAGTCGGCCGCCCCATCCAGCAGGCTTCCAAGGCTTCCTCCCCGGCGATTCTGCTTGGGCAGGATGGCTCTCAGCTTCCGGCTCAGGGTGTTCTCCCCATGGCCACCACCCCCAACCCCAAGGGCGCCATAGCCGTACAGCTCAGAGGCATGGGAGTCCCAGGAGAGATCCATGCCCCGAACTTGGGGGATCTTTAGGTCGACAGGAGGCGAGTGGCCCTGGTCCCTCTTGCCCTCATTGTGGTGGTGTTGGGCCTTGGAGACCTGATTGTGGTGGTGATGGTGGAGGGAACTTTTGAAGGAGAAGGCTCCGTGGTGGTTGTGGTGATTCTCCAGGAATGTAGGCAGGTCTTTGAGGTCACTGAGGGCCCCGCTCAGAGCTCCGCTGGCCTGCTTCAGCTTCATCAGGCTTTCCAGGTGGGCCTTGCTTCCCCAGAAAGAGGAAGAGCCCTTCTGGCCAAGCAAGGAGTAGGACTGAGCGTGACTGAGCAAGCCGGCTGACTCTAGATTAGCCAATGAAAGAGCAGCAGGCTGGCTCAGGAGGCGGTGCTTCTGGCTGAGGAGCTCTTCCTTGATACGCAGCGAGCGGGCCAATGGCGGCTTGAAGGAGTTTGAGTTGACATAGTTCTCCCTCAGTCCGTCCTGCAAGCTTCTCTGCAGCAGGCCGTCCTCGTCCACCTCTGGCAGGGTTTGTTCCACTTTGATAGAGTGTCTGGATGGAGAAAAACAGAGGACAATTTAGGAACAGAGTCAGGTATCTCGTTAAAACTTAGTGTTGAGACCAGGGTTTGATGCATTTTCTAATTTTAAGATTATAATCTGTGATGTGTTGCTCGGAATTAAATCATTAATCATTGGACTTTTTACAACGTTCATATGAGAGAAACAAAAACCCCAAATCATTATTTAGAGTGCCAGTTCAACCAAATCACAAACAACATAACAAAACCACAATTAAATTACATTTGAGAAACTCAACATCAGAGTCTTTTGCCAGAAACTTGTTTTGAGATAAACCACAGACATCAGCTTTCATTATCTACTTATGACTATTTTAGTTCCTCAATAAAAATGATTGAAAGTGAGGTCTGTAGATTGTCCAGAGAAACTCGGGTACTGTTTCTGGAAAGAAATGAGGCTGTAGTTTTAAATGTAATTATTCTGATTTGAGCAGTACAAATAGAATTATCTCCATCGTCCCTGTTTCAGTGTGGTGGCAGACATCATTGTGGTGGATATCTGAAAACCTCTGCAAATAAAACTGACACTATTTTCTTGAATACCAATCAGGGTAAATGGGGAAAATGCAGTATTTTGTGACATGCTTGAATTGACTTTTTAACCGTATATCCAGTGAATAAATAAAGCTGTAAATGCCCATGTAGACCTGCTTGGAAAAAACCCAACAGATCTAAGAAATGTCGTGCACAACAGTCTTTTGTATTTATAGATGCAGACTATTAGTAATCTTACAATCTGACAAAACCGTTGGCAAACACTGTTTCTCTCAGCTCGTCATTATGGAACATTAATTAGTTTGCAGTGAGTGTGACTGCATTCAAACTAAGGTTACACAAGAGTGTTAGTCATTATGTTTTAATCTTTGATTTCATAATTACATCTCAACAAATACCGTTTATGTAACTTTAACATTATACACATAAATGCACAGTTCAAATGGCATTAAAAAACAATAAATATAAATATCAGCATCATGGTTGTATCCCACTTATACTTTCTGGTTGAGCCAAAACCAAACAAGGGTTTTAGGAAACTAAAGATTTATCAAAATTTTCAGGGAAACATTAAACTTCAAAATTCACTGTACAATGAATTTGATTCAGGTAGGACCTTCAAAAATCATAGAAAATTTTAATAAAAATGGGCAATAACTTATCAAAATCAATCAATTAATTAATCAACAAGGATTTTTGACACTAGGCAACAGTAATGTCTGGTATGGGACACTGAGCTCTACTTACAGTTTGTACATTAAGCATTAAGTTAAGTAAATTAAACAACTGTTAATCTGGGAAAGAATAGGAAAAAAACATTTTACTACACAATTTATACTTATTGTTCTGACTAATCTTTATTGTGAAATACTGGTAAAATGTACCTTTTCAGACCCTTTAATGTAACAATCCAACGAGACAACAACAGTTCACATCTGAACACACCAAAACATTCGCAAGCCAAAAGATCTAACCTGTATCAACATGTCCCACGTTTCCTAAGGCTAGTTTTTGATGATTATTTACATTTTAAACTGAGTTTCTTGAATGTTGGATGAACCAACAGTATGTATTCATACCAACAAGCACTTCATCTCACATGTCAATGTTTCTAATGTCTGCCGTTGAAACATACGCTTACATGCAAAGTTCCTCCATATGAACTGCAGCAGCCAGTGTTCCTACTGCTAAGTAACTATAGCAACAGTGGAAAGGCTCTTTAAAAAATGCTCCCTTAGGTTCATAATAGCAGGAAATGGCTTGTCAAGTCAGCGGATGGCACGGGGGGAGAAAAGAAACTTGAGGGAAATACTGTATCTCTCCATCGGAGACGCAGTCTGCTGAGCTCCAGTGCGACTGACTGTGCGATGTGGGGAGTCCTCAGCAGGAGCTTTAAGACAGATTACCACAGTGGGCGGTCTCGGGCTCGTTTAACACAACACAGGGTTAACGAGAGGCTTCGGAGACTACACTCTAATAGAGCGTTCTTTTACAGTAAGCATACAGTCATCGGGGAGGCTGCGCCAGACAGTGATGGTGGATCTGAGGATTCAATGTGAGCGAACGTTTTTTGAAAATAAAAGGAGCAAAGAGTGCACATAACAGAGGGGGATCTGTGATCTGTGATCTGTGATCCAGAAACAACAGTGGCTGTATTCATAACCTCCTACTACATACTACTGACGAACGCAGTATACAGTATACAGTACACACTGCATACTGAGTTCCTCAGTAGTATGAAGGTGATGTATTTAGCAGTATGCAAGACCAGGCTTTAGCCTTTAAATCAGCTCTTAAAGCACTGGACAGAAAGACAAACTCATACCACTATTACAATATTAAAGGAAAAATACAACTTTGATTTAGTTGTTTATGTTCTGTTAGTTTACTTTATCAGATACAGCAGGTTTAAATTTATTCTAACAGCTCATAGTGAAGTCAGACAAACATTCTTTCACAACAATGACCGGCTCGCTGTACATTATCCCTTACTCAAGTTGTAGCTCCTAAGTATCTCTTGACCAACCTCTTTAATAACAGTAAAATTATGAATTACGGTAATGCCTTTAATTAAAAAAACACCAAAATTTAAATAATAAAATAATGTACAATTTTTTCCCTGAGGTTTTCACACAAACGTGCTCAGAAAATAATTTTAAATTCAAGGCCAGTAACCTGTAATGTACACACTAACCTGGTGTGTGGTCGGACTATCAAAGATGAATTGGTGTTAGTAGGGTTGGAACTACAGGCTCCACCTCCTCCTGTAGTTAATATTACATGACCTGATCATTAGAGACTCCCGGTGAGGCTCGGGGCCTCGGGGCCTTTGGGGCCCGAGGGCCTTTGGGGCCTTTAGGACCCTCAGGCGGGGGGGCAGAGTCCCGTCCTGAGGAGCTTAAGGTTCTCTTTCTAATTTTGCTTGTAGTCTTATTGTGGAAATACTTCACCAGCGCTGGCCCCTTGTTTGTGGAGTGTGTCAGCAGGCAATAACTTGTTGTATTAGAGTAAAAAAAGAAAGCTTGTGTGTCTGTAGAGAAGGGTTTGCAGAGCATATAAATTAATTAATTAATTAATGTTTTTTTTTTTCTTTTTACATTTCTGCGTCTGAGGAATCCAGGGTTTCCGCCAGTGTATTGAAAGCCTGGAAGGCCTGCTGGGCCTAAATTGACTCCCCACCGGGCAATAAGCATCAGGGAGTTATGTCTTTTTCAGATGTTTTTTAAACTAAAATGTGTTATACAAGTAGTGAACTCCTTTAAGAAATAACTAAGTGTGTAGGTTATGTGATTCATAGAATATAGTGCTTCCCATTTCTTTAGTCGATTTGTCGTTTTTTATGCTTTTTTCATGCTTATTTCCAAGAAAACTTCTGAGCACATCTCTGATTTAAAGTGGTGCTTTTGTGTGATTCTTTGTGGAGAAACACAGTTCGACTAAGAATTTCTTTAGTCGAGGACAGCCCTATTTAAATCATTAATGGTGACCTCACCCTGCTCGACTTGGTGATGCCAACCAGTAAAATATTGCAATAACTGTAAGTGTTCAGAATCCTGCTTCACTTCTTCAGGTTTATTACAATTTGAGTCTTAGTTTCATACTTTTGGCCATCATTTCCATCAGTTGTAACTCTGCACTCACTAACCTAATTGGCTTCCTGAGGAAAATGGGCAGATCATCCCAACAAGGTCCAAGGTAGCAACAAACACGGGCTAAACTTCTTGTTTACAAACTGTTGGATTGGCCGAGTATCTAAACTCTTTTGGGGGGGGGAAGCTGAAATTGACCACATATGAAATGTCAGTAATAATCCCTCATTGGACAGGAAAATGCTGCGCTCAAAAATATCCCAAATAAAGCAGGTCAAAGTTAAACCAGGAAGTTGATCTGTAAACTGTGATGTTCACAACAGGCCAAAGCAATAGAAATAAGACCCAGAGTGTAATAGAGCAGAAATATCCCTTTAAACCCCTGGTTAAATGCCAGGTCCGTAATTCAAAATCCATGGCTGCTGCTGCTCCATTGATAGTTTTCTTTCTGTTTCTTTCAATCCAAAACTAGTGTGGTAAACACTGTCTTTGTTTGGTAGCTTTGTATCTAGGCAACACTCGCCTTCACCAGGAACAACCGCTCATGTGGTGCCCGCTTGGGACTCGTGTTAACCGAAATGTCAATGCAAAACTCCTCCAATCTCAGCTCAGAAAGCAATCGGAGGTGTATTCACTTCTGGATCATGGAGCCCACATGGTGGGCGCAGGTTTTCTATGCCCACGTCCTCCACCACTGCTGCTTCGCCGCAACCCGGCGACGGAGGCTACTCGGTGTATCGAACCTCTACTAATCCATCTTTGACCTACAGATCAAAAGTATTCCTGGAAATGGCATCCACGATTAACGCTGATTGTTTATTCCCTCTTGATGCAAGAAGCGAGTGTGATGGCTACTGATTCAAAAATGACCTGAAGGCAGAGTACGCGCTCATCAATAAATGATCGCGCTGCAACGCTGAGGGTTGTCAATAAATTTGGAGAGGAAAAGAGAGAGGGAGGGGTCTGAATTATAAATACTACAGAAGGAGGTACAGCCTTGCCATGGGGTTGATGGTAGCCACGGTATCGATCAGCTGAGCGAAACCAATAAGAGATGGAAGGTGGGAGGCGTTGGCAGGACTCGCTCGAGGACGATGACGGTGGGATGGAAGAAAGTATGCGCCCCTTAAACGTAGAGAGACCGAGCGAGGGCAAGGCCCTTTAAAGACCTGCAGATCTTCACTTTACACAAAGTCGATTCTCTTTAAGTCAATACTCCAACTACCAACAGGTTGTTTCTAGCCTTTCTGCGACCTCTGAAACTTCATCTATGTAAACAACATATTACTGGAGCGATAGAAAGATGCACGACGGAACACGAACAATGTACAGCACAATGGGGAGACAAAGGAGAAGGAAACCCAGTTCAACAGAGCTGCTAATCCTTTATCTTAAAGCTTAACGCTGACAGGTTCAAAAGGTTTTACACATTCAGTAGTAGTGGAATAAGCACTTGCAGAGAGTCAAACTTCATTTAAGGACTTTCACATTTTAGTGGAAATACAGTATGTTTGTTTTGGCGTCAAAATGCTATTTTCCCAAACACTTCTAAAAATGTTTTCCTGCGTGACCTGACGTAGGTTTCTGCATAATGACGCTGCTTCATATAAAGTATAGTCAGTGTTTATTACATACATTAACATACTCCCAGTTTGGAGAAGCAGACAGGAGTACCGGCATGGAAGCTAAGTAATATACTGCTGTGGGCGCCACGTTAGTTCGAATCTGAAAGTCGCACAATAACACAAACAAACTAACCCATCGATGCAGCGGTACAGCAGTAACTCCCGTGCTCTGCGAGGGAAAATTACTGTTTTTGCTAATGGAGTCTGGTGGTTTTGAAGACAGTATAGATAACTGCCTCCGCTTCCCGTCAAAAAGGGATGTCTGACGGCGAAGTAAAGCGGTGAGAATATTCTAAATATAGTGTACACTTAAACTGATTTTGATTGATATTTTTTTAGGCTGCTGCTCCCGTCCACAGCCGCTTTATCTCGTCGTCACCAGACTCCATCGATGAAAACAGTAATTTTACCTCACAGAACACAGGAGTATACATACAACCTCACTTCAAAAAATCCAAACTAACCCTTTCAGTTATTTACAAACCTAGCACAGCTAACTTTGACTCGGCTTGTGCAAGCGTTCACATTATTCACAACCTTATTGATTAGCGTACTGTGCTAACCTACGTCACTGCTTTTTGCTAACGGCTGAGAGGGCGTTTCCGTTTGAAAACCCCAGAAAAGAATGCAGATGGACTCGCCCTTTAACATAAAATCCACAAAAAAGATATCACAGTATCTACTGGGGATGAGCTGCGTCGCTGATAAACAACTACTTTTTGTGTATTTTTAGGATTCAAGTACTCTATGAACCAATATCCATTGTTGGAGAAACATTGCATTTTTCTGTAAGGCTCGGAGAGGCCCGGGTCCCGGGGTGAAAGTGGCTCGCGGCTCCCGTGTCAAGATGGTTCCACCTCTGGCTCACTTTGAGCCAGGAAAAAGCCTGAAATGTAGTGCATCGTTCTTATGTTGGAGGTTTAACTCGCGCCCTGTGGTGCTGCTTCATGCATCCTTTCCACAATGTTACTGGTGCTTTTGCATGCTTTCTCCCAGTTACCGCATTTGATGTGCTGAAACTTGCTGTTGGTGCTGTGATGCATTCATGTGCAAGAATGTCAGACTTCAGGGACTTGAATACCTTGTTTAATGTAGGATGTGTAACATATGCTTCTCGCATGTTACATTAAATACGCAATTTTATCTTTAATAAATTGTTAGTTGTTAATAATATTTTTAGTAATTTACCTTTTATTTGATAATCGTTTGGTGTACATATTTGTGTTATTTTCATATTTGGAATTTTACAATAGAGTATCCATGGTAACGATGGAGCTATAAAAGCTCATCACTGGGGGAACGAGTCAGACCGGGCTTGTATCTCCCAGGTGAGTGTGTGACCCGAAGTGCTTGTGAGCAATAAATATATATGTTGAATCGACGTCGGAGCTGTCTGTGGTTCGTTGGAGTGAACGTTAACTGTCAGCCGTTGGTCTACAAATAAACACAACGCAGAGACTGTTGGCTGCCACCGCTATCAGCGGGACAATAGAAAGTTAACGGGGCCCTCATGAACTGTTTATAGGAAGTAAACAGAAGAGTAGAACCTCCTGTTACAGATGCACAACAACAAAATCAACAAAACTGACATCCTGTTTAATTTTGGAGGGCGGCAGCATTTTACAACCTAAGTTTCAGATGTCCCAGCTCCCTACCGGCACTTGAAAGCACCACACACACAGCTACACAGAGCATCTTGCATCACTGATCATGTGTACTGGTTAAATAACAAAAAGAGGCAGAGTAATCGTAGCTTGTCGCAGGTAGGGAAGCGTCTTTGGTTAACTCTGAATGGTTTCTACATGGACGTGCAGGACACATTTGTTAGACGGCTTGATAAAAATCTGCCTGTGATGGTTGTCATCCTCTCATGAAATCAATCTTTCTACTGCGGTTTGGCATCTGGATACCGATCTGAATCAGAGTATGATATCGTCCCCTTAGGCCAAATCTCCACACAGCATTTAGTGTTAGAATGTCAAGTGCTTTCAGGGAAGTGCAGTGCAGAAACACAACAGCAGTGACCACTTTAACCTCTCCGGTGTTGTTTTAGACACACGACCGCGGCGCTCCGCTAGCAGAGGCCAGTTTGACTAATCCTGTTATCTTACCCTTTGACCCCGGGCTCCGGGGAGAAGCCGGGGAAGGTTTTGAGGTTGCCTGCGCTGTGGTTCTTCTTGGTGGAGAGGTCCAGGACGCCATCTGAGGATAAACACACACAGGGAAAAAAAAGATTTAACACAACTGAGCTCAAATCCTATTCAAAGCATGTCAAAGAAAACACGGCAAGTCACATATGGAAATACTTCTGATTATGAATTTGTGTAAGATCATAATTTTGTATGCTTGCAGAGACAGAAACTATATCAAATCTCTCTGTTTCTGTAAAAATGTAGTTGTTAAATTGAGTTTATTATTATTATATCAGTTGTTACCAAACTTTAACAAATATTCCTGCTGCTGTTTGGCGCAAAACTACCCAAAGAGGACCCTTGTAAAAACACATAAAAAACATTTCACAAACATACTGTACAGCTGAAAATGTACAGTTTAATTCCATCCATCTGTTTTATGCACATTTAAAATTTTCATATAAAAAGTGCAATGGAAAAAGGCTTCAACTGTTTGTTTTTTTCTCGATGCGCTCAACTCCTAATATTCGCATAACTGTAGTGGATCAAAACATGCAGTTTCTTTTGCTGATTTTCTCGACATTTGGCTAAAATTTGCGATGGAAACATGACTATTAAATGATTGAGAAGCTATTAATTTACTTGGTCCCCAGAGGAACACTGCTCTTCCTTTCTTCTTTTAAAAATATACCTTGTAAAGCTATTGCTAGGGAATGTATTCCATATATACACGACTTAATAAAAGAGCTTTTTATTCATCCTGTTATCAGTGGTAAGGTAGACTTAAAGGTTGTGGATCAATGGCCAGTTCTGTAGAGCATCTTTAGACAATGTAACGTCCGTCCTTAGGAAATATTCTTACATAAATAAGGGTTTCTCTTTAACCCTGTTGACACAGTAATGAATACAGTTCATTTTCAGCTTAAGGTGAACAAGCAACGATTTCTGCTGATGAACTGTAACAAAAGTCTGTTTGGAGACCGAACACAGTGTCACTCGTTTATCATGTCTGTTATTTCTTGCCACATTCCTGATGATATTAATTAGTAAAATCTGTTTTCTTTTAGCATATTCAACATTTTTTTATCCTCCGCTTTTCACTAAACACGTTTAATGCCTTCTTATACAACAATAATAATGATCTGGATCACAATCAAGATTTGATTAACCCGAGCGGTTCACTATATTGGCAACTATTCTATAATTGTGTGTATTTACTAATTAGCAAAGAGAGTAGCTGTTTTTTTATTATTTACCTTTAAAACAAAACTCATTACTGAAGACGAAGGAACGAACCAGAGGAAATATATCAGATAATCATGTGTGTTTATATGAGTTATACAAGAGGCAGGATGCTGTCGATCTGATTGAACTGTTTATTAATGAAATCAATCGGCATCTAATGTTAACAGCTTGTTTATGTGTGTCTGCATATGAAAACGTATGTTTTTTCTTATTTCTGTGGTTAGATGACATAGAAAGCTTGAGATATTATGTTGTGTATATTCTGCGTGCTTCAGAACAGGTGGACTGTCTGTGACACTTTAGCGATGAAGTCTGGGAAATACGGCAACATGCTGTGTGTGAAATCTCAGTTTACTTGTGAATATGTTTGTCAAGCAAATCAGGGCATCGCACACACGAGCAGAAAATATATATCATCATATGTGGGGACGTAAAGTCGAGTGAGAATTAGTTTAAACTGATGTACTCTTTCTAAAAAATATGGTTTTTTTTCAGTGAAAATTTGTAAATGGGTGTTTCTGCAACTACAGTCACTTTTTACTCCAAAATGAAAATAAAAAAAACGTTTATTTTTTATGGTTTTCATCACCTTTTCTTACTAAATGTCCTTACCGTAACGTTTCAATAATGTTAATTTTATACATTTTTCCTTTTTAATTTCTATAATATTTTTAAGACATTTAAATTCATTTTCATTAAGCTTTGTGCGTCACTGTAAATATTGATATAAAAACATTTTTTTTTTTTTTTTAAATAGGGGATTTCATGATTTTCTCTACACCCTGAAAAATGTAGACAGTTACCATAGATGTCAGTCTTCATTAGTGCTGTGTATCGGCAAGAATCTGGCGATACAATACATATCATGATACAGGGTATACGATTCAATATATTGCGATACTGTTAGCAAGGCGATATGTTGCAATTTCTTTTAACTGAATTTTAGGAAAACTGTCATAGTATAAAGAACACACCACCATATGCATAAAATCTGAGATTAACAAAAGTTTACTTTGAGAAGGCGCATCTCTTTACAAATGAAATAATCTATTGACTTAGTCAATCTTTGCATGTAAACTGTTATTAATCAAGAATCAATACAGTATCACAAAATATAATATTGTGATATTCGATATTTTTGATATTCACTTAAACCCCTAGTCTTTACACAGAAAAAATATAAAATATGTTGTGTTTTATGACAGATGCAATTCTAATATCAAATAACCTTACGGTAAAGACGTGTTGCGTTAATTACATTTTTGCTAATATTGCAGATAAATGGATAAATTAGCTTTAACTTTTAGCATCTAATATAGATGAATTCAACAGTAATATGAAGTTATTTTTTAAATGTAGTTCAAAATACACAGTTACTAAACTGTATGGTGAGGACACACAATAAGAACTTCTGGAGAAAAGCTGGCCTTTGCCTTTTTTCTTGATCTTGAGGTTCACCTATGTGGATGTTCCAAACTTGTCATCCATGTGCTCACCTCCTAACTTCTGTTTCCATGGAAACCAGATTTGTTTGGCTTTGAATTCAACTTTTACTATGGTATTTGTTCAGTGTGGCGGTGAGGACTCAGAAGTGTGGGACAGGCACATTGAGAAGAAAAAAATCATATAAATGATTTGCAAACAAAAAAATAATTTGAATCCGGTGAAGAAAAGTGGTGTTTGGACCCATAAAATGCTTCATACATTTTATTAAATCACATCATTTAGTGATTATTTTTTATGTCAAGATGGGTAATAAAACTGTGTATATATTTATCAAGCATTGCACTGCAAATTTTAAAATAAATCCTAAATTAAAAATGCCCATAGTTGCAGAAACACCCCAAAACAGAAAATGCTTGACATTATGTCCACGGGCTTCTCTGTTTAATGTTTTTCGACTTTTTCTTTCATGACCAGGTTTTTATAGGACGTGCATTTAACCCTGCAAGAATATGGATAAGATATTATTTGTATCTGATGGTTTTGCCCAAAAAGTCTTAAAATGATTGCTTTGTATAAAGCCTGACGTAAAAAAATAATACACACACAGAAATGCAAACGTATACCGATAAATTCAACATCAATCTCAGTGTTTTGCTGGTGTAATCCCTAAAGTGCAGCTGACCTTCTGAACCCTCTAACCCTATACGGGCACCGGACTCGTGACTGCAGCGCTAATCTTCAGGAGCTTTTTGTTGTTTAATCGGACAAAAAAGGAAAACATGAGGAGATATTATGAGTGAAAAACAGCCCAGAGGGGACAAAAATAGATTAATCTGGTCATGTTAATGGTAGTATGTACGTATATACAGAGTTTATAACTAGGAACCAAAGACCGTGTGTGTACACAGAATTTTTGGCTCCAAAATGAATCTTAATCAAAATGCACTCGAGTCACAAAGTGTCAAGGGATAACAACCATGATGAATGACACTAATGAGGTCCTTCTCTGAGCTAATGAACATGTAAATTAGCACCTACATCTCCGTTAGCATGCTTGTTTTCATATAACACATTGGTGGTAATAATAAGAACTCTCTATGTTATAGTATTAAAAAGTTATAGGTGAAAACATGAACGGCAACTCATACTTACACATTATGAAGGTTCAGTCATGTGTTATTGTTCACAGACAGTCACCAACATCATCCATCATACTACAGGACCTCATAGACTAGACTACAGTACATCACTAACCGTGTTTCCATCAACATATTTCGGTAAAATTCGATAAAAAATGTTTCAGTTTTAATGCTCGCTTGAGGTGTTTTTTGCCTTTGTCGAGGATTTGATGGGCTAAATGGGTCATGGCAACGCCGTTGCTGAATAAGCAGCGTTTTTTTTCACATTAAACTCAGTGAAATTCCAGTTGAGTTGGACCAAAGCTCACTTGGTGATTGTTGGAAAGAGTAACGACGACGGTTTAGGTGAGTTTTATTTTGTTCTGTCCAGTTTGAATGAAGTGTTTTACGATGCTCCGCTACGAACAGCTGATCTCAACATAAACAAAAATACACGTGGATGATGGTGCAAGCTGGGGGGGGGGGGGGAGGTCTGCGCTCTCCGAGTGCCATTCTAGTTTTGTTGTGAAATGCAGTGAGTGACTTTAAACCAAGTGAGATTAGAAAAGTCCGCTAGCCGCTAGACTAATTAATGCAATGTATAATGCCATCGGCTGGCTCATGGTTATAGTGTGACGAGCGCTTCCTCCCCCACCAAAAGCAGTCGAACGCTGACAGCCAAGCGTAAGAGAAGCCTACACCGCCAACTTCTGACCAAACTTCTAAACAGTTGATGGAAATGCCTACTCCACTAGTCCACTTAAAAATCACTTGACAATTGAATAGAAACACAGCTACTGTTTCTTAAATAGACTGTGCAGGTACTCAAAGTAATGTGACCGCAAAACATGCTACCTGTTGGGGTCAGGAGATATATTTGGTGCATAAAATATGGTAAAAAAGAAAAAATGTGCACATATCCTAAAAATGTTTTAAATGCACTTTGCCTGTCACTATCGAAATCTGTCTAGAGTTTGTGGCTTTATCAGAGCAATAGCCGCTGCTGCTGCTGCTGGATACAGGGTTGATGAGGTACTGAGACTGAACCGTACAGGAAACGTGTCTTAACACCAGAACTATGAGCTAAAGACACTAAAAAAGCGAGCTGCAGAGCTCCGTGTGGGTTCATCACTGCACCGGGTCACATTACATGTTGTAATTTGATTAATTGTTAATGTATAAATTTGATTGGTGGAGCATTTCATTTTAAATAAGTGTGAGCGTGTGTGTATATGATCCAGCTTTGAGGATAATCTGAGTCAGAATTCGTCTAAAAGGTGTTCTGTGTTCATGTGTGAGAGAGAGAGAGAGAGAGAGAGAGAGAGAGAGAGAGAGGGAGATAATGTGCGACCATGAGGTGGATGTAAATGCCTAAATCTTTTTTTGTAAAAAATTACGGAGGCTTACTGTAAGCAGATTCCAAAAAGCTGGTATTAAAGTGGTTGAGCGGTCACACGGCGGTTGAAGGGTTAAAACAGCGAGCTGTCTCTTCAACCCTGCGGCCTGTTCGCTGATCAAAACGCCGACACCCTGCTGGGTCGGTTTGATTAAATGTAGATTGAGCTCAGAGCTACATTTCAGAGCTGCAGAGGCTCAGTCCAAAAGATGATGGCTTTTCAGTGATCTGATCATGAGCTGAATATGAATGTGTTGAATGTCTCGAAGTGTGAGTGCAGTCATCTGTCTGTAGTCAGAGTTACACATCAGATGATTAAACATGTTCCATCACCTTGACTTTATTAACTTCACTGCCAATAAGAGAAATGACAACGTGAATCAAGGATATAATCGTAGTCAAAGAAGTACTCAAAGTGGGCCGGTACTCATCAGTACTCATTACCGGCACTTCAACGTTTTACTCTTTGGCGTACCGACACTTCTCACAAACCCAATATCTCCCAGTATCTTTTATTCACCGTAAAAATTCAGAATATAGGCTAATAATGATTGCTGATACCTGCCGATACACACTCCAGCATGTGAATATGCTTTTATATATTTTTCATATGCTTTTTTCTCTTTTCCTGCCTGTTTACTAGATGCTATTCTCGTGCATATTTTTTTTTATAATTTTATTAAAAATACCCAATAACTACTAGTAGCCAAATCTGAATTGAGATGGACTACCACCATACTACACAATACTACTAGCAAAGATACTTTAGTTACCTATGATAAAAATGCAACGTGTGATCTCTCTCTATATATATATATATATATATATATATATATATATATATATATATATATATATACAGTCACATTGTGGGGACAGGCCTTCTGCATATCGGGACAAAAAGCTGCTCCCTGTCATGTGAGGACATTTTCCTGTCCTGTGTTTGATCACCGACAAAATGTGGGATTTCATTCCTCAAACAAAAAGAAAATGAAGAAAACATCCCTTTAAACAGACTTCCTAAATATGAATTAAACAATATACTGTCATAAGGACATTGCTGCCTTCACAGTAAACTGTAAACAAATGTTAATTTTACAAGATTGTAGATTTTTCACACTCCTAAATTCAAATTCTTGCATTGTTTTAAATAGTAGTTACAGTATAATTAATTCCCCACCGGTTAATAAACTTGTGACAACACCGGTGTTACCGATTACACCGGACATTTTACAAGAAAAGTTTAAGGTTGATACCTGTAGAGTGCTTATTTGATCTTTAACGTTGGCTTTCGTTGGGACGCTGCAGGTTTCAATCTGGCGCCGCTGAGCCGTGCACACCAGCTGTAAACGCTCCGTCCTACGCTCGGCAACTAACGTCATGGTTCTCTTATAGCGTTGGGTTTAAATCTGAAGTATTGCCAAATAGGTGCTTTTGTTTTCGCTTTGACACCAAATCCTTCGCCATCGTCTTGTCTGTCAACTCTCTCTCGTCCTGTGTGTGTGTCTGAGACTCCGTACGGAGCAGAAACACTTTCACTTTCACTTTGTCCATCGTCTGACTATGTATTGATAAAACGGCGCTGATACGCGAAAATGAACTAAATGTTTTTTTATTTCTATAAAAAAAAAGCAAAACGACGGCGGAGGCGTTGGGTCCGTAATGTAATCGGTGTGTGCCCGACCACCGTGTAACAACAGTAACCCCGACTACCGCGCACGCCTACTGGTGCCATGAGGTTATTGATTTTTTTTTTTTTTTTTTTAGGGTTAAGACTTGCGTCAAGGTTAGAAGCTTAGTTTAAAATAAAGCCCAGGTTAGATATTTTTGTATATATTTAATGAAAGTCAACACAATGCTCTCATAAGCGACATAAAGAAGTAGGTGTTGTTGCTCTCACCCTGCTGGCCGGGGTCCGGGTCGCCCTCGTTCTTTTTGACGGAGAGGTCCAGCGGGCCGTCCTGGTCGGCCATGAGAAGCTTGCTGAGGACGGGATTCTGTGCAGAGGCAGCAGCCGTACCTCCTCCTCCACCGTTACTGGCTCCCGTACCGTTGCTGCTCTGGGTGCAGGCGGGTGCTGAGGCGGCAGCGGCGGCGGCGGAGACGGGGCTGAGGCCGGGTCCCGGGGTCGGGGACGGGGAGGAGGAGGAGGCAGACGAGTGAGGGGAGCTCGGCGCGGGCAGAGGCCCGGGCGGGGAGCACGGGGCCGCGGCCAGAGACGCCGCTCTCGGCAGGCTTTGGTCCTTCATGGTGCCGTTGGGCAGGGGCGAGTCGTCCTGAGTAGTTTTTGAGGTATATTCGGCAGCGAACTGGCGGATCATTCGCTGCATGATCTCACGAGCCACTAGAGGAATGTGAGGTTCTGAGAAACTTGGGAGGTCTGGAGAGAAAAAAAAAAACAGAGGAACAAACATGTCAGCATCCCGTCCTCCAGGAATTCCTTCAGTCATTGCCATGTTCAACAGCTTATTTATCCCATTTCATCCTGAAAATGTAATCCTGATGCTACGCTGAAATAATCCAAAAATCGCTCAGAAGCAGCATTTAATCCTGCGTATTGACCACGATGAAAGCACCGTGATATCAGTGTGTACAGCACATTATTGCCTCCCGTCCCTCAGCTGAAGCTTTCATACCTTCTCCCTAAAATTCTCTCGTTTCCACTCTTACGTTGAGCACTTTGTGACTAGAAATTGTATATCAGATCATTTTATGCATGACGGTTCAGCCATGATTTGTTCTTGAACATTGTGTTTACTAGAATACACACATGGAGACAGACATCATAGTTTTCATAGCAATCCATGATATCATAAAGTAGTGCTGCAAAACACTCAGCAATAATCACCAACACTTTTGATAATTGAGTGATTATTAATCAAATAAAAATGCCAAATACTCTCTGTTTCCAGCTTCTCATAGTTTAGTATTTTCTTCTTCTTTCTGTTTTATATCAGCATAAATTGAGTCTTTGTGTTTTGGCCGTACAAAATTAGCAATTTGTAGACATTGCCTGGGGCTTCTGGGAAATTGTAATGGGCATTTTCACAATTTCCTGTCAGATGATATCCTTTTTCTATCATACCATATAATATCATATAATATCAGTTTGCATTTCTGATTTTTATCATTAATCAGAGCATCTTGATTGTTCCATTTGTAAAATACAAGTACCCATTACAGTGAAATAATATAAATAGAACTATTTCAAAGTGCAACAAGTACCATGAGACCACGAAGCGTCTGAGAAAATACAGATGTCAAAACCAAACTTCCACTTATCCCCTGCTGCGACAAATCATCCCCACATCAAACACTGTTCATTGATCTCATTGGTTAATACACAGTGAGAGAAACACTCATTTGTTATTAATGCATTAATCTGGCATTGTCCCAGATAAGTCAACTGCACTCATCTCTTTCTAACCAGCAGCTATATTATTTGGATATATTGCGTGCCATTGAGTCAAACCCTAAATCCTCCAAACAATACATTAGCCCAAAAATCTAATCCTGAAGCTATGCTGAAATAATCCCCCCAAAAATCACATATATTCTGCATTATATATACTGTATATGCAGCACTTAATCCTCCCTATTGAGCAATGTTAAGCACCATAATATCAGTGAACAGCAGGTACATGCTGCTATTTTTTCAGCCTTACACATCTGCTTTCCCAGCATGCTTCCTGTTTCCTTAGTTACTTCAAATTATCACCTAGCCTTCCTCAACTCATTTGTACCAGTTCGGTTTCAGGGCTTGATTGACGTTTTGTGTGCTCCAACTAAAGGAGCAGTAAATGTGTGAAAAGTAGTGTAAAAGCCACTGATTATCTATCGTACTTATTTATTTGAACTTTTGATTCTTGAGGGCCAGCAGCAGCCTGAGGCTCAGATACGTGTGGGCTCAAGACTAAAGTTGACTTCTTAATGAAGAGCTCAGGCTGACAGTCGGCTTTAACTCATTTATAATTTACTAGTTGTTATCCTCGTTGGCTTGTCTTCTATTTATTCCTCTAGTTTATCCCTGAACTGCCTTTCCTATGTTAAACATGCGACTTTGTTTTGAAAAGTGATAAACCGTTATCATCAAAATAATTATGAAGCATTGCAAAAACACACGATGTTATCAAAAGAAAATTACAAAATGTTTTACAGATGATTAAAACCGCCGTGACAGTGAACACTGGAAATGTTAGACGTGAATAGAAAACTGTCAAAAACAGCAAGAAAACAAGGAGGTTAAAAACTAATTGAGTGTCTGATGTTTTAAAGACGACAGTGAGCTTCTCTGAAAATGTGAACTCATGAATTTCTTTAATTGATGTTCAAAAAAAAACATGACACTTACAAGAATATGTTTCAAGGCTCATGTCACAATTCTATAAAATAACAATCTATTGTACTTTTTGGAGGAAAAAAGCTAGTATTTAAGCTAGTATCAAACTTTCTATGCAGTTAGCTGCAATGACTTAGTGATAAAAGAGGTGGGAAAACTATGAACTGATCAACAAAATCCATTTGACAAATCAAATTTAAGGGAATAGAGAAGTATTTAGCATATATAAGCTTTTTATTTCAGTTGTGTTTTAGCTCTGATGTTGTTCTATATCACCTTAAAGCTGAACCACAGACGTACGTACTGTAGGTGTTGTTGTTTGTGATGGATTGTTTAATCCCTTGTTAATGTTATTTGACTTCTGTGATCCACCTAAACATGGCACAGTGTAATCCCTGCCACTGAAATGATCTTGTTGACATGGCAATAATAGAGCTTAGACTGACGTTCTGTTGTGTTCTGGCTGTTAAAGACCCACTAAGTTCTCCGTGTACGTAGATACACCGTGTGGCCTTTTTGCCACAATCAAACAGGCCTTAAATGCTAAGAAAAACCCAGGAAGCTGTTTAGTTGGCTGGAAATGTGCCCGAATTATACCGCTCCATTTTGACAGGTGCAGGTTTTCTGATGCCACCTTGGGAAACCTCCTGGGGAAACCCCAGCGTGCAGTGAATGTGTGTGCTGTGTTTCCAAGGGAAATTGCAAATTACAAATGTACACAAGAGGTCTCGCCTCGCTACAACAAAGCACAGTGATTTGGCAGCTGCATTTCTTTTTTCAGAAACATTTCTTTGAGTAGTTACGGGATCCTACCGTCCAGCCTGAGATAGGAAGCTTCCTGAGAAAGTATGTTTTCTACAAGCAAAGCAAACTTATCTTTGCCAGATTTTTTTAGGGGAGTTTTGCGACTTTCAATCAGCACGAGAAAGGAGAATATAAGGCATACTGTTCACTGGTATTGCAAATGCTTACAACCAGGGTCTGAAATGAACTGTTTTCACTTCCTGCCACTGTGGCAGACAAATATTTTTTTTTCTGACACTCAATTTTATCTGCCACTTTTGAAATCTCTGCGCTAAATGAAGGAATAACATTTTAGATCTGATGTCATTCAATGTTCCATATATTTTAAACATAAAAACATAATATACATGTAGTGGTGTAACGATTCACCTACTACATCGATGTATCGATTTATATTCCTACGATCCAACTACATCGATAGGTACTCGGCAAGTTGTCCTTCACGTGAGACGTATATCGATATAAAATCGATTTGAGACGCAAAAATCGATTGGATCGATATTAAGGATTTGCACCTTGTATTTAAGGACGACAAACGTTGTATGAAAGTGTTTTTTAGCACTTTTATTAGTAAAGAAATGTTAAATGTTACTCCGGTTCACTCTCCAGACATGCAACAGCATTATTTAAACATTTGCTTGATTTAAAAAAAATCTTGGTACGCTTTTAGGAAGTTAAACAGGTCAAAATTCCCTCTCTAATATCTATTTTATATTGCTGTGAAAACATCTCCTCAAGTTTCTCACCAAAAACTTAATTTTACGAGATTACATTTGAACGCACCACGATAACGTTGTAATTTACCTTCGCCCAATAGTCATTTTACAGAGCAGAGTTTGAACGCCTCATAATAATAACTCAATGGCACCCCCGTTAACGTTAGTAGCTCCGTTATTTATCCAGTCAGGACTAAGCTGCTAACGGCTGCTAACAGCTAACGTTACTAACTCTCCTCCTGCTGGTTTCATCACAGATTTGTTGTTCACAGTGTCGCTTTATCAGGTAAAAATAGTGTGCATCCCCTCAGGTTTAGTAGCGCCATGCTGTTGAGCGCTTTTTTTTCTCAAACAAACTGAAACATGATACAGCGTGCGTATGGCATCATTGTGCAGCGTAACTGTTGGAAAGCATCAATAAGAGGAATCGGACAGCTTCTGTTCTCTATTCCCATCACCAGTGTTTTCCCTTCCTGCCAAAGTGGGCGATTTCACCCGCCACTGCCAACAATTTACCCGCATTTGGCGGGTGGCGGGTGCTAATTTCAGACCCTGGTTATGTGTCCAGCTCAGAGGACTAAAGGCTCGTTGTGATTAAAATGAGGTTGTAGCTCGTTGTCTACCTCACTACGGTTCGAAAGAGCCCTCGTTGGTGTTTTAACAACTTATTGATCGAGATCGAGTTATTGATCCGGGAAGTTTGAATCTGTGAATATCTTTTTCAACTTCGCCGAACTATCCAAGTTAGCAAAAGCTTCTGCTGACACTGTTCAGATGCTTTATTGGGCCGATATCCAATGGGAAGCCTTGATGAGCATCGTCATGACAACAACTCTGACTAGTCACAACGACGTTATAGATATCTGGAATAAGAGTTCTGACTAGTCACAATGTAATTGTAGATATCTCTAATGTTAATTCCAGATAGTCAAGCTTAGCTATTAAATGTTAAAACAGCTTGCCCTAATGTAGTGGGCTTTTTTCCCTTTAAAGAATTAAAATGACTTGTTTACAAATCATGTGATTATTGTTAAGGGGATTGTTAGTGTATCATCATAGAAAGTGCAGAACATTACGTACGGCAGATCAGTTACGTTGCATAACAACCGTATCCCTTCATGTTGATAAATGTGCACTTGTTTGACAGTGTTTCTGAGCCCGACAGGTCTGGTTCTGTATTAATAGCTGTGTTTGTGTGTGTGTCCCATCATGCCGAGGCCTGTGTGACTGTTTATCGGTCTATATATGGCAGCTCCACAGGCAGCTTTGCCTGTGAGAGTGAAGCCAGATTGATTAGGGTCGGGCATTGATTGGACAGACATCTGCTTCCTCCCTCCCTCCCTCCCTCCCTCCCTCCCTCCCTCCCGGAAAAAACACAAGTTTCCGTCTCCCAGGCTCGGCTCTCCTCTGTCACTAAATAGCAGCCTGCCTCAGGACAGAACATGATACACTCCCAGTTCGGAGGGGATCATTATGGCAACTCAGCAAATATTCTGACTTTGAATGGGTGCAGACCGAAGCTGACAGTGCATGTAAATACAAGCACCAGAAAGAAAGACAAAGCACGTCATATATCACTTCTGAAAACCAGGACAATAATTTATTTAAGGTAATAGGTTCATTAAGCAGTTTGGAATAATAAATAACAGAAACCTCTCTCTGTATAATGCAATACCGTTCAACAGCACCACAAACTATGTCCTCCAAAATGATCGTAAATTTGAATCAACACCTCTAAAACACTTGTAATTTAAAATATTGAGGTTTAAGGAAATGTCTCCTAAATGGCCTGAAGGGTAATCAGCCCCAACAAAAGGTGCAGTTTTATATTTGATCTGCAATCCTCATGTGACTAATTATAGTGTCTCCTACAAAATTACGTTCCCACACAACTAAACTGCATTCTCAATTATGTTTAGAGGGAAACGTGTTTTCTCCTGAATTACAGTTGCAGTTGTAAACTGAAACAAAACAAAAAAAAAACATAACAAAACTAACTAAAGGTTTAGTAAGAAAACATCATGGTTTGGCTTAAAATGACTACAGTTGTTACGTTATTAAGCTACGGACGTAAATTAAAATATGTAAACGTTGACTTTTAGTTCCACGCGGGACACGACCAGCGGTCCTGTGTTTGTTTGACCAATCCAACACTCCGACATCCTCCCTTCGCTGACTTCTGCGGACTATAATTACAATTTTGATACGTCAAAAACAAACGTAATCCGCGACAAAATACGTTTCCCTCGAAACGTCATTTACAAAGCAGTTTAGTTGTATGGGAACGTCATTTTCCGCTCTGCGATACCTTGTTAAATACTAACTAAAGCTCACCCCCGCTCTGATTAGCACTTTGGTGACCAGTCTTTAATAGTTTTAGCTGTGTTTATGTATTTTATTGTGGTGTTTCTACTTGGGATCGGTGTACAGGTCATCGGTGATATCCCCTATTTTGAAAGTTTCCCATCCTCAGCTCTCTACCGTGTAAAATAACCTTCTACAGAGTTTCCCACATGGCCTCTCATAGTAATGACGGCACTGTTGGTACAGGTCGGAAAAGTGGGTCGGCCTCTCTGGCCCAGATCTTAACCGATTTCGGGTCTACCTGGAGGGCAGAAATGTCTTTGCTCCAATTGTAAAACTCTGAAAGAGTTCCATACGGTGTCCCTCAGGAATCGATCCCTGGTCCCCTTTTTATCCAAATGACTTCACACACATCATTCTCCATCGTGTGTCCTCCCTCATTAAGTGCACTGACTTGTGCATGATGCATAGTTTTCCACAACAAAATATAAAACTAAAACCTACTGTAGTTCTGTGTTGTGTTGAACACATGAGTTTGGTATTTTGGTATGTAGGTTGTAGTTTAACCTGACCCTGTCAGAAGGTTTGTTACACAGAACCGTCTGAGAAGCCGTCATTGGACACTGTTTGGAAAAGGGAAAGCA